>PVJC01046351.1:0-13349 GCA_004026665.1 Murina feae
CGGGTCCTGGGTCCTGCGCTGTCCCGCCCTGCAGCCACTCTGTGCACTCGGGAGGTCCCTCAGCCCGGCCTGTGCCCTCTCGCAGTCTGGGACCCCTCGGGGGATGTCCACCTGCTGGCATGCCTGACCAGCCTGGGTGACGGGCTTTAAGGCTGCCCACAGCTCCCACTGACCCAACGTCCCAGCAAGGCTGGCTGGACGCAGGTTTCTGGAGTTTGTTTATCTTCTATAATTGATACACTGTTCCTTTAAGGCCTGCGGTTTATCTTCTATAATTAATACACTGTTCCTTTAAGGCGGCCTTCTAAGTAACGAAGCCTCCTCTGCTTCACCTCGCAGCGTCTATAATGAAACAACTGTTACTTTTACTGGTTAGACCCAGGCTGCTCTTTCCTTCAGCTCCCGAGGATTCTGATTGTTATATTGTTTCAAATCTGTGTTTCGCTAGAGCCAGTTTGAGCAGAGCAGGCGCAGCTTCACTTTTGCTCCTGCCGCAATGGAAACTGCCGTTTACTCAGGTCCGTGAGTGGCGGCCTCCATGTTGGCTGGGCTAATTTGCATACAGCCGCTCTGATTGGCTGGTGGGCGTGGCTTACCCGTCTCGGAGAAACGGTTAATTTTACTATTTCGCTTTTATTAGTTTAGATAGGAGATGGCAACATAACAACAAAACAACAAACATCAAGTCCGACGTAACCCAAGGACTGTCTGTATTGATTAAGGTACCTAAAATGAAAATTAAACTAGGATAAAACTTAATCACAGCTAAGTTTATGATATGAATTTTTACTTTTATTTTGGAAGGCTCATATAATTCCTTTGTAACATAGTATCCAAGGCAGAAATAAAATGAAAAATGAATCCTTTCTTAGCTTGGTCACTAGTTAAATGAAAATTATAGAGTGCCCCATTTAAATCTCTTCTCTTTTTCAGCCAATTTCTACTTCCAGAGCTCAAAGGGCAAATTGAAGGGATAAGTAGAATTAGAAGAATGTGTAGGTGGAAGAATCATTTCCTTTTTCCCTCTACCTTAAATGTTGATGCTATTTTCTAGATTTCACACTAATGACTTTACAGTAGCTAAAATTCTAAATGCCTTCCCTCTTGTAGGCTGTTTTTACTTGTAGAGACATACAATAGATTAAAATTGAAAAACGCAAAAGAAAAGTGTTCTGGAGAACCAAAATTATCAACCCACATTTACCAAAGTTCTTTGCAGAGATATAAAACATATTTCCTCAGATATTTAACAAGAAAAAAATGTCATTAAAATTTTCTAAGCTGCACGTTAATGGAATATATGTGTGAATTTTTCTTACCAGTATTTTTGAATATTACATGATTTGGTCTATCCTTCATTACAAGATCCAAAGCTGATAAGCCTTCTTTATCTTGGGTATACAGACTAACACCATGCTAAAAAAAGAGAGAGAGAGAAAAGAAAAAAAATGTGTGCATATATACATACACACACAAATATATATATATATATAAATATTTGTATGCATATATTTAACCATTTACCTATAATCCTATTTATCAAAAAATACAGATTAAACTCATAAAAACATTTTCAAAATAAACATTGAATAACAATGATTTCCTAAGACCAAACACATATTTTTCTCACACAGAGAACTAAGAGAAATCAAATATCCAATTCTTGGTGGACTAAAGAATGACAGAAAATATGAATAAGTAACATTTCAAATCAAAATGAGCCCTGGCCAGTGTGGTTTGCTGGTTAGAGTGTTAGCCCACGGACTGAAGGGTCCCAGGTTCAATGCAGGTCAAGGGCACATACATCAGTTGCAGGCTCATCTCTGGCCCAGCTGGGGTGTAAATGGGAGGCAACCAATCAGTATGTCTCTCTCACATCGATGTTTCTCTCTGTCTCTCCCCCTCCCTTCTACTCTCTCTAAAAAATCCATGGGAAAAATATCCTCGGGTGAGAATTAAAAAAAAAGATATCAAGGCAATGGCAGAAAAATATTTATAGGATTTTCTGTACATAAACATAATGTGACCAACTATATTCCATATCTTTTTGCCTTGAATTCTACTGTATCTATTACTGACACTGAGACAATTATATTCTTGTATTTCTATTTCTGTGATGTGTTTTCATGTTTTTCCTTAAAATTTTTATAGCATTAATTTGGGTTTTGTGTGTGTGTGTGTGTGTGTGTTTAAGAATGAATTTAAAGTAATCTGTATAGTTTTATATCTCTACAATTAAAATTTAAACATGAAATAGAACACCCTTTCCCTATCATCACACTTTCTGTCTTTTAAATCATTATGAGGGTAAAGGGTGATAGAAAGCTATGTTCAAATCATATTACTGTTACTTCATTACAGTTTCTTAAATATAAAATGTATGCCCAGACGGTGTGGCTCAGTGGTTGAGCATTGACCCATGAATCAGGAAGTCAGGGTTTCATTCCTTGTTAGGGCATGAGCACAATTTTCAGGCTCAATCCTCAGTAGGAGGCGTGCAGGAGACAACAAAGCAATGATTTTTCCTCATCATTGTTTCCATCTCCCTCTCCCTTTCTCTCTGTTCAATAAAAACATGTATTTTAAAAAAATTAAAGAGTAACTTCTAATATTCTCTGGTAGTTTAATAAGACATTAAACAATTACTAACACTCACCTCTATTTTAACTGATACACGTCATTACTGCCTGTCCACACACAGTTTGTCTGGATAGTTACTGGCTGAGATGAACCATGATGTTTTTAAATTCTGACATGTTGGCACACTTGGTTTTGGGTTACTCAGGAAAGAGAAATCCCCTATTACCTCATAACAATGGATTCTATAAACTAAAACCAATTATCACCATGTGGAACTTTATTATGTTCCAGATGGTTATAATATCTAATTTCACAAGGATTGTCAATGAACAAAAAACACTCAAGTTAGTGAGAAAATAAGTAAAACAAAAATCAGAAGTGATCCAAGATCATAACAAATTTAAAACTGTATGTTGCTTACTGCTTTCAAAAAAATTAGACACGATAAATCCATATGGGAAGACCTAGGCTTGGCCTTTTTCGGGGGATGGCACGTATATTCTAGGGCAGAGTGTTCCAAGCTATGAATGACAAGTGGGATCCCAGAAACTTAGGTCCCTGGAGAGTTTATCTTGAAAGTTTTGTCAATTTGTTCTAAACTTTACTTACACCAACTGAACACTAGTAAGACTACCTATCCTGTGTTACCCTAAGAAGCCCAACCTAGGGACATTTTTTTGGCTTTTGAGCTCCCTAGAAACGGTGGGCTATGAAACTTTAATATGCTTAACTTAAATTCTAAAACTAGCAAGACAACCAGTGTGTACTCTATCCCATTTCTTCAAAAATCAACTCTTGCCCTGGCCAGTGTGGCTCAGTTGGAGCTTCATCTCCTGTACCAAAAGGAGATTCCTGGTCAGGATGCATATAGGAGGCAACCAATCAATGTTTCTTTCTCACACTGATGTTTCTCTCTCTCTCTCACCAGCCGCCCCCCTTTCTAAAATCAATAAAAATACACCTTCTGGTGAGGATTAAAAAACAACTCTTTAAAGAGCCCCAAAACAGTAGATAAATCCGTTAGCATATTAAAAAGCACCTAAGTATATACCAGGTTTATAAGCCTGAGCATTTCATGCCCTACAAGGAGCAAATGGACTTTAGACACATCTATTCCACTAGTAACACTACTGGAAATGTCTATTTGTTTTTACCATCTTCTCCAAAACAAAGCACAAGATAGACTGGCACAAAGACAATTTCCTTGGGAAGACATCGTAGAAAACAGTACTGAGAGACCAGGAGAGTAAATCAAGGAAAGAAGATCAAAAAACAATACACTGATGTACCAAACAGGCCACTGTTAAGGAGGCTAGTGCATGATCCTATCAGGACCATATAAAATATCCTACAGAATTGTCCTATCAAGGGACAAAAGGAGGACGTATTTACCACTGGTTCCCAGGTTCCCATTCTTTATTAACGGAGAGCTGCTCTTACAGGGATTTTAACTCTCCCATACTTTTAACTGGTCATGCAATTGCAAAGCCCTGGGGCATAAAATCAGAGGCATGCAATCCACTCCAGAAATGAAATACAGATTATACCTACACAAAGCTACTAGAAGTCTGTACACAATTGGTCACCCCAGCTGTGGCTGGAATAAGAGATGAGGCCAAGATGACATGAAGTGGTTCAGCAGAAGTGCCTGATTCATTAATATTTCCAAACTGCTTATGAGCTAAGTTGAATTACTTTATTATGGCTATCTGGCTACTGCTGCCAATATATTACCAAAAAAGTTAGGATTAAAAAGATTATCTTGAAACTAAATAATTTCTAATGGGATAGAATAGGGACGTATTCTCTCCTTCTTTCAAGAAAAACATAATAGTTTTAAATAAACAAATTACACTTACCTTCAACAGAGACCAAACACAATCAATATGTCCATAAAAGATGCTTCTGTGCAACGCTGTCCATCCCGACTCCTTGTCTTTCACCGATGGATCTACTCCTTTCGCAATAAGCCATTCTAACACTCCTTTCTTCCCACAGGAGGAAACAAGATGGAGGGCATTTCTGCCAAAGTCATCCTTGATAGTTGCAGCATTATAACAATGACTGGAGAGAAAGGCCTTAATCTGGTTTTCACTCCCTTTGGTTACCACAGAAAGGACATCCAAAGCATGTTTCAGGGATCGACACTTTAATGTGCAGTCAGGGATGGAAGAATTCATCCTAATTGTTTTTATACTGCTATTTCGGTAGATAAAATTAATTTTTTTAAGATGAAAAACAGGGCACAAAAGTGCTACTCAGAAAAATGTATAGAGAATAAATGGCCTGCTTAGGACTGTAATTTAAACCCTAATGGCAACAATATAAAACTATAAATCTTTGTACAATTGGTTTTGGCACTTAATCAAAAAAATTATAAATAGGACTATAAAATTTATATTAAATACAAGTTTGTTTTTTAAAAATTAAGTTTCCACAGTTTATTTATTATTCCTGGAGTCAAGCACCAAGGGGAGTGAGGAGGGGGGACTCCCCCTCCACACTGTCTGATTCTTTTAAATATCCATAATTGCAAGGGTGACCTGTAAGAGAAGGGAGAAGGAAGAGAAAGTGAAAATACAAAATCTCTCACTCTCCTCAAGTGTTTTACAATACATCTACCTTCATATCTAAATGCCTTTAATTCCTCTTTTTTTAAGTCTAACAATTTTCACCTTCACATCTATAGTATTCTATACATACTTCAGTCAGCCTCACTTTCTTTTTTCCATCTAGTCCTTTTTTCCAGTTAAGGCTAACCTCTAATCCATACTCTGGAATTCACCTTTTTTCCTTACAAAATTTTCATTCCTTCTCTCCTATTTTACACTATTCTGGCTATGTCTCCACAGCTATAAACACACTTACATCTACCACCTTTATAGGAATCTCATCCCAAACCTTTTCCCCTTAAAAGTGAAAAACTACCACCACCACAATAACCAACACTCTCATCATTTAGTTTTTAAGTCCCCGGCACTATGTTAATTAACGTTTTGTTCTTCAACACAGAAGATAATCATTACAGAATAGGTATCAAAGCAACTGGAGAGCTATACAGAAAAAAATAATTTTAAATACTTTGTACCTTTAATATAAATTCTAGATGGCTCAAGACAAACATAATCCTATATAATAAAAGCCTAATCTGCAAATTGTCCCTTCCACCTGGAGTTCAACCACGGGGTGGGGCCAGCCTACCAACCGCCCACAGCCCCTTACCTGCCCCCTCTCCAGCTGGCCCAGCCCGATCAGCCCCAGATGGGCCGGCAGGACCCCACCCGTGAATGAATTTGTGCACCAGACCTCTAGTAATGACATAAAAAGCCCTGACTGATTTGGCTCAGTGGATAGAGAGAGCATCAGCCTGTGGACTGAAAGGTGAGGATTCCAGTCAAGGGCAAATACCTTCGTTGTGGGCATGTACCTAGATGGAAATATAGAAGGCTCTTTTTTTATATAATCTCAAAGTAAAAAGTGACTTTCTAAGTATGATCCAAAGTAAAATCTCACACATTTCTCAGGAGATATATTTTTTCTGATATATCTCCTCCAGCAAGGGAAACAAAAGAAAAAAATAAACAAATGGGACTCCATCAAACTAAATGAAACCATCAACAAGGATAGCCCACTAAATGGGAGAACACATTCACCAATGATACATCTGATAAGGGGTTAATATCCAAAATTTATAAAAAACGTATACAACTGAACACTAAAAAAATAATCCAATTAAAAAATGGGCAAAGGATCTGAATAGTTACTTCTTCAAAGAGGACATACAGAAGGCCAAGAGACATGAAATGATGCTCGCTCAACCTCACTTATCATCAGAGAAATGCAAATTAAAACCATAATGAGATTATCACTTCAAACCTGTCAGAATCGCTATCATCAATAAGTCAACAAAAAATAAGTATTGGTGAGGATATAAAGGGAACCCTGGTACACTGTTGGTAGGAATGCAGACTGGTGCAGCCACTGTGGAAAGCAGTATGGAGTTACCTCAAACAATTCAAAATGGAACTGCCTTAGTTATTTTATGATCCAACAATTCCACGTCTAGGAATTTATTTGAAGAAACCCCAAACACTAATTCAAAAGAATATATGCACCCCTATGTTCTGGCATAGCCAAGATTTGGAAGCAGCCCAAGTGTTCATTAGTAGATGAGTGGCTAAAACAGCTGTGGTACATTTACACAATGGGAATACTACTCTGCCGTAAAAGGGAAGAAAATTTTACCCTTTACGACAGCATGGATGGACCTAGAGAACACTATGCTAAGTGAAATACCCTGTTTCCCCAAAAGTAAGACCTCCCCCAAAAAATAAGACCTCTCTGATAATAAGGCCTCCCCAGAACATAAGGCCTCCCTGATAATAAGCCCCCCCCCCCCGACGCTACCGTAACCTCTGGACTCTGGGCTGTAGCGGCGGGCGCTGCTGTGCAGCTCACTGTTGGCCACAGCGTAGCCGGAGCAGACAGGAAGTGCGAGGTCTCTTTTAATCAGAGAGCCCACGCCACCACCAGGAAAAGCTGCCGCCTGCTGCTCCCTCTGCCCTGACGGAGTCCGTCTGACTCACAATTAGACAGTGAGTCACTCGGGGCAAGAGTCGGGTACATTGTGTGGACACACAGGTAATAAATTTCCTTTTTTTTTGTTCAACAATAAATGTGTACCGTATTCTTCTTCATGGAAAAATAAGACATTCCCTGAAAATAAGACCTAGCACATCTTTAGGAGCAAAAATTAATATAAGACACTGCCTTATTTTCAGGGAAACAGGGAAACCTGTCAGAAAGAAACAAGTACCATATGATTTCACTCATATTTAGAATTTAATGAACTTACAAGTAAAATAAAGACAGACTCATAGATAGAGAGCAGGCAGACAGCTCTGATGCACGAAGGGATATTGTTCAGAGATTGAGCAAAAAAGGAAAAAAAAGAGAAAGAACTCATGGACATGGACAACTGTGTGGTGATTTCAGGATGGGAGGATGGGTGGAGGCAGAAGAGGATATAAGGGGGATAAATAGTGCTGAAATAAATAAATAAAATAAAAGTTATAAGCAAAAATTAATAAATGCAATCAGTTTAAAACCTACCAGAAAAACATTTTAAAGACAAAAAAAAAGGAGAAAAATCTTCCTAGGAGACCAACAGAATAAAAGTCAAAAAACATGACCACATTTCTCTAAAAAGAGAAAATTTAAATGGATTTTTTAAAAGAAGAGAGCATCCTGGCCTGTGTTGTTCAGTGATTAGAGCATCAGCCCGTGCACTGAAGGGTTTAGGGTTTGATTCCTGATCAAGGACATGTATTTGGGTTGCAGGTTCGATCCCCAGCCCTGGTGTGGGAGGCAACCAGTGGATGTGACTCTTTCACTTCAATGTTTATCTACCTATCTTTCCCTGCCTCCCTTTCACTCTCCCTTAAAAACAAGGAAAAAATTATTCTCAGGTGAGGATTAAAAAAAAAAAGAGGCTTACCTGACACAAAAGAAATTCAAATTAAAACTATGATCTACCATTTTTTTATCTATCAGAGTGGCAAAGGTTGGTATTACTGTGTACTGATAAAATTGTGGGAAAATAGGAACTTTATTAATGATGTCCAGAAGAATACACAAGAAAATGGTTAATAGTGGCTCTAAATAAAGGCAACAATGGTTGGAAATAGGATTGGAAGGCTGACTTACTCTTTACTATAAACCCCACTTTAATGCTTTACCATATGCATATATACCTAACCAAAAATAAATGTCTAAAAAATACTCATTGAGGAGAACCAAGATGGCAGCATAAGGCATATACCTAAATGTACAGCCTCCCCACAACTACATTAAAAAATACAACTATAAACCTAAGTGGCCATCCTCCAGAACCAAGGGAGTGGAAGCTTTACAACTAGAAGGTAAGAGAAGGAGTGCATTGAGACTGAGTAGAAGTTCTCGGCGTCAAAACTGAGAGGTACAGACGCGCGTGAAACAGTGGTGGTGGTGGTGGCGGCACCTGGGTCGGCAGTTTATAAGGAATTACATGCTCCAGGGTCGCACTGAAGTTGGTGCGGGCTGTTTGACAATGGAGCGGAACACGAGTGGCTTCTAGCAGAGCTTTTCGCAGCAATCACTGACGTGGAGCTCCGAGACTCAGGGACTCAGGGCCATGGAGACGCCAAAACGAGAAAAGCTGCGGAGCCCGCTGAGGGGCAGCCATCGCAGGTTGCTCCACCCCAGTGACTCTGAGACCCCATCCCACCCAAACTACAACCCCACCCAAGCTGTGCACCTGTCTGCCTGCAGCATAACCTAACAGACTGCAGCTTGGACAGAGATCACCACTCTGTCAATGCAGGGAAGCAGCCAAAATGCAGAGACAAAGAAACAGATCACAAATGACAGAAATGGAGGAAAGCAAACGACTGGATATAGAGTTCAAAACCACGGTTTTAAGGTTTTTCAAGAATTTTCTAGAAACCGCCAATAAATTTAGTGAGACCCTCAATAAATCTAGTGAGACCCTCGAGGATATGAAAAAGAGCCAACTAGAAATTAAGCATACACTGACTGAAATAAAGAATATTATACAGAGATCCAACAGCAGATTAGAGGTTCGCAAGAATCAAGTCAAAGATTTGAAATATGAAGATGCAAAAAGCACCCAACCGGAAAAGAAAAAAGAATCCAGAAGTGTGAAGATAGTGTAAGGAGCCTCTGGGACAACTTCAAGTATTCCAACATCAGAATTATAGGGGTTCCAGAAGAAGAGAGCGAGCAAGATATAGAAAACCTATTTGAAGAAATAATGACAGAAAACTTCCCCTACCTGGTAAAAGAAATAGACTTACAAGTCCAGGAAGCACAGAGAACCCCAAACAAAAGGAATCCAAGGAGGACCACACCAAGACACATCATAATTAAAATGCCAAGGGCAAAAGAAAAAGAGAAAATATTAAAAACAGCAAGAGAAAAATAGTTAGTTACCTACAAGGGAGTACCCATACGACTGTCACCTGATTTCTCAACAGAAACTTTGCAGGCCAGAAGGGAGTGGCAAGAAATATTCAAAGTGATGAATAGCAAGAACCTACAACCAAGATTACTCTACCCAGCAAAGCTATCATGTAAAATTGATGGTCAGATAAAGAGCTTCACTGACAAGAAAAAGCTAAAGGAGTTCATCACCATCCAACCAGGATTATATGAAATGCTGAAGGGCATTCTTTAACACATTTTTTGCGGGAATCAAGTAAATTGGATCCACCAAGGAGACTGTCAATGGACATGAGGAAACATACATTGGAACCTCTAGTTGGAAGCGGCAAAAATAAAAATGTTTTACGTCGTTGTCGTGTGTGTGCCGCTCATAAACTACACAGTGAAACACGGTACATGTGCAAGTTTTGTAATGTACCCCTGCACAAAGGAAAGTGTTTTGAACGCTACCAAACAGTGGCAGGAAAATGCCCGCTTACAAAGTATTAAGAACAGGAAGAAAAACGTAAAAATAAAAATTATGAACAACAAAGTGACAACAAATACATATCTGTTAACCAGTGAATGTAACAATTAAGTCAACAGAAGTATCTGATGAACAGAATAAACTGGTGAATAGAATAGAAGTAAGGGCATAGAAGGGGAATGGACTGACAATTCCCAGTGGGAAGGGAGTGTGAGGGGTATGGGAAGAGATTGGACAAAAATCTTACACCTATGGATGAAGACAGTGGTGAGGGTAAGGGCATGACGTGGGGGGGGGGGGAACCAGGTGGAGGGGAGCTATGGAGATTTTAAAAAGGGAACATCTGTAATAATCTGAACAATAACAATTTAATTTAAAAAAAAAGAAAATGAAAATTTAAAAAATGCTCATTGATTGAAGAGATCATAGAACGCATAGAAAACTCAACCATCAGATATGAGCCTCTAAACTTTCTTTTTTCCAGTATGCTACCCTATCTGCTTTGTTCTATTCAAATCTGGAGAAATGAAATATCACTTGTCAAGTATTTGATAACCTACTTTCTTCAGTTTCTTAACTTTCTATTAGAAAACTAACTACCAATACATTAGAAATTTTATATATCTACAGTTAACTACTTTATATTAAGCATTTATCATCTTTTTATTTATTACCTTCTAATCATTTATCTTCTCCTTTCAGTATTTTTGTCCTCTGGATTTTAAATGACTAGTCAATTCCTTCATACTGCTAGATTTTCAATGCCTTTATAGTAAAAATTTTATGCTGAGTCCCTTGTCCAAGATATCAACTATTATATTCCCCAAAATACTACTATTTTTCATTTTGTTTTTATACTTCACATGATAGAGAAAAAGTTACTGAACGACTATTTGGAGGGACACCAATGAGTTTACTACATGTACAGGGGAAACTTCCATGTGCCAGATAGATATGAAACATCCCAAATCAGCATTGTCTACTTCTATTTCAAAGTACACTAAAAGTCAGAAGCCCTAACTCTAACTAGTTTTTAACTATTCGATTCCCTATTTGGAAATGATAGCATAGGACTAGATGATTCCTCATTTTTCTAGCTCCATTTCCATTTAAAGTCTGTAAGTTTTATAATTTGACAGTCCTTGTAAAAATCATTCGCCTTTATAGCACTGATTTGAACCAGAAATAAAGTATTTGGGAGTTAGTTGACAAAAAGGAAAAGGTGCCAAAGCCTCAAGTAGTTTAAAAATGTTAAAACTGGCCCAGCTGGTGTGACTTACTAGTTAAGCATCGACATATGAACCAGGAAGTCATAGTTTAATTCCCGAGGCCAGGGCACATGCCCACATTGTAAGCTAGACCCCCAATGTGGGGTGTGCAGAAGACATCTGATCATTGATGTTTCTATCTCTCTTCTCTCCCTGTCCCTTCCTCTCTGAAATCAATAAAAATATATTTTTTAAAAATAAAAATGTTAAAACTGGAACACATAGTATAGGGCAAAATTCAAATCGAGTCGTTAATCTGTTGAGGCTCTAAAATTTTGCCATCATTTTGTTTTCAGTGACTTCATAATACCTGAAATGAACTACTTATTGGTGAAATCACTCAAACCCTACATGAAAGAATTTAAGATACAGCAGAATATAATTCCCTAACTTATTACTATATGTAATTTAAACATTTAAAGGGAAAATTTTAAAAATATTAAATATAAAAGTAGTACCATTTAAAGTATCCTATATAATAAAAGGCTAACATGCAAATCAACCAACTGTCAGTACAACTGGTTGCTATGACACACACTGACCACCAGGGGGCAGATGCTCAATGCAGGAGCTTCCCCCTGATGGTAAGTGCACTCCCACAGGGGAGTGCCACTCAGCCAGAAGCCGGGCTCAGGGCTGGCAAGTAGAGCAGCAGTAGCAGGAGCCTCTCCCACCTCCGTTAAAGATGTCCAACTGATGGCTAGTGTGTGTATGTGTGTGTATATATATATATAGAGAGAGAGAGAGAGAGAAAGAGAGAGGGAGAAGCACATAGAGAATAACATGAATATTAACATAGAAGTGACTAAGAGAGTTTATTAGAGTCTTACATATTTGGATTCAAATATAGCAATACCAGCTGTTACCAATTATGTAACTAAAAATTACATAATCTCTACAGACCCTCATTTCTTCATCTGGAAATAGAGACAATACCACCAACCTCAGAGTTACTGTAATGATAAGTAAAACTGCTTAGCATGGTGCCTGGCACCAAATGCGCATTTAAGAAACAGTAGCTTTTATTACAACTGTTTCCTCATCAACAAAAGATAACACATTTTAATACCAAAGTCCATGTTTGAGCTTCAGTGCCTCCACAAGCTGGTTTCCATGCATACTTCTCCAATGAAATCATGAAACCGATGACCTCCAAATTGCCAAATACTTTCAGTTCTTATCTTACTTGACTTCCCTATTTTTGAGTCATCAATACCACATTCTCTTAAGGAATCCAAAGAGATGCTGAAAGCATAGGATCTCTCTCCTATCACTTCTTCCAAAGGCATTATCATCCCTTCCCCTAACCTTTAAATGCTGGGCTTTTCTCAGTATTTCATCTTCAGTCTTTTTTCTTCTCTACTTGGTATTCTCCCTGAATAATTTCAATCTCTCATGTTAGACTTTAATCTACATGTTCATAATCCCCAAATCTGTTTCCTGCCCTCATGGCTCTTCAAAATTCCAGGTCCATATTTCCAACTAGCGGCCAGGGGAAAGGGGGGGCTCCCGCAATCCAGGAGCCCTTGGGTGATGTCAGACTGATGGCAGCCGAACATCCTTAGCGCTGCCATGAGCCTAACTCAGGGCTTCTGGCTGAGTGGCATTCCGCCTGTGGGAGCGCACTGACCACCAAGGGGAAGCTCCTGCATTGAGCATCTGCCCCCTGGTGGTCAGTGTGTGTAATAGCGACCGGTCATTCTGCCATTTGGCCGATTTGCATATTAGCTTTTTATTATATAGGACTAGGGGCCCGGTGCACAAAAATTTGTGCACTCGGGGGGTGGGGGTCCCTCAGCCCGGCCTGTGCCCTCTTGCAGTCTGGGACACCTCGGGGGCGATGTCCACCTGCTGGCATGCCTGGCCAGCCTGGGTGAGGGGCTGAGAGCCATTTTCAGGCTGCCCACAGCCCCTTCAGGGTTCGTGCACTGGGGGGTGGGAAGGCTGGTGAGTGCAGGCCTGGACGTTTCCCACCGGAGGGCCCACGATTGCACACGCCTGGTGGGCCCACACCGCTGAGGGGACACACCTGG
>PVJC01046352.1:0-13344 GCA_004026665.1 Murina feae
AAGCCAGTCAATGAAAGAAAAATACCACATATCCTCACTCATCTATGGATAATAATAACCATTATAAACTGGTGAACAAAAATAGATACAGAGGCAGAGCAGCATCAAACGTACTGTCAAATTACAGCAACAAGGACAGGGAGGGTTGGGGGGGGGGTAACAGATCAACCAAAGGACTTTTGTGTATGCATTTAAGCATAACCAATGGACACAAAACACGGGGGGGTTGGGGAGGCTGGGGGAAGGGCAGGGGAAAAAGAGATATATGTACTAATCTTTGTAATACTTTATGTAAGAAAAGAAAAGAAAAAAGAAAAGAAAAAAGAAAAGAAAAGAAAAGAAAAGAAAAGAAAAGAAAAGAAAAGAAAAGAAAAGAAAAGAAAAGAAAAGAAAAGAAAAGAAGAACCTTGGATCTTTTGGTTTTTGAATTCTTAGTTCTTGGAGAAGATATGTGGCAGCCCTGGAAAATTTTAAAGACACTTTCATTATACAGATATTATTTAATATATATTTCCTTACCATATGCTAAATGAGCATGTTAAGAGTTACCAGGTGCCATTATTATTGTCTTTGCATACTAAGTTACAAATTTTCAGTCCTGAAAAGCTAATATATCTTCAAGTTATCACAAATGGAGAGTACTCAAGTAGGAAGTAAACAATTGATGACATATAATAAAATTAGAACTATACTATATTTGTGAGTTTGTGTATGTTTGTGTGTATATTGTATATGTACCATACATTCTGCCTAACTCATGTCATCTGGCTCTACAAGCACAGTCACACGTCCTAGGCACCACAGTCAACAGCTTTCATGAAAATAACCCTGTGCCCTCTGTTATGCATAGTATTTCATGGTTTTCAAAATGCATGTATACTGGTTATCTCATTTAATGCTGTCCACAAAATGATGATGTTGGCAAGACCAGCAACTTTGAACAATAGAAAGTATTGGTGTTCAGAACAGGTGAATTATTAGTCCCAGGTCACACAGTTCATAATATGTAGAACTGGGACTACAACACTGGTTTTCTAATTCCTCTGATATTCTTCTGGATAGAAATTAAATGATCAAGTGAGGTCTTAAAGGTGAAAATACCCCTGGATGCATGTGTCTCTATACACACCAGAACTTGTGGGATTGGGCTATGTTAGAAAGAACCAATCCTTACCTGAGACTAAAACTTGATAAAGATCATGTTTACTCTACAATTGCTAAATACTAAGATTTTATGAGTTTTTTTTTAGTTTTGAATTTATTTTTCTTTTAATGTCTCAACATCTTTTTTTTCTACTAACTTCCTCTGGATAAAAAATAAAATAATAATTATATTTAGCTATTAAATTATTTATTTCTTTAATTTTTTATCATCAGTCCTGCTTATTTGTGATTAAAGGTTCATGTTGAAGCTTCTATAGAGAAATTATTTTTGTGGAAAGCAGTAAATGTCTGCATATACAACTCATCCTTGTTGAGCCTTATAGAAGTCTAATGAGCACTGGGTAAAAAAATTTACTGACTAAACTAAGAGGATTTTAAAATATATATTTAAATAGAAATATACAATTTTACTCTCTCCATTAATACCTTTTGGTTCTTCTAGGATTCAAGGTGCTTGAGTTTTGTTAGATTATCAATTTTGCTAACATTCCTTGGTGATAGGTAGTAAGATAATTACAAGACAGTGAAAAAAGTGTAAAGCAGGTGGCAGGTGAGTATATCATCAATTGCCTATAATCTAAACTTCTAACCCTCCCAATCCCACCACCAAATATTGGCTCAGTGCAACTCCTTTTAATTTAGTATACTTCAAGGTAGCAAGGATTTATATAATCATCTAATTTGGGCTTAGCACTGCAATAGGTTAGGAACATTTCCAATTGTGTTTTCTTTACAACTCATTAGTAGCCTAAGTCTTTCATGAGTCCTCCCACAAAGCTGCCCTTCCTCTGTGCTCTCTATAATAGACTGTATTATTTGTCTCTCCATTTTGTGACATACTTATTGGTGTAACTGTCATTCATCTTACTCAACTGTGAGACTCATAGAAATAGAGACTACATTTTACTCACCTTTGTTTCCTATCATCTAGACTGTACTGAAATAAAAATCATAAGGACTTAATAAATATTGTTTGAATGAATGAGTTGAAAGTAGGAAGATTGTTATTAGGTATTTGTGAATTGAATGAAAGCACTTGCTGTTTCCTTGTTCAAATTCTTCATAAGTATAACATTTTTATCAATTTGTATTTTCTGTGTGTTCAATGTAATTGTTTATATTTATGCATGCTATAAATATGCCTTATTTCAATTAAAATTGTAATAAAATATTAATATATTTGATAGGATAGCACAACCACTCATTTTTTAAAATTTATGAGTTATTGAAATTCCATTTGTGGTGAGTCATATATAAAGGTTAATTTGGGAATTACTACAAGTAAATGAAAATCTGCCCTTGTTTATCTTCCCCAACCTTAAAAATAACTATTTACATTCATAATTTATTTGTGTAATACTTTTAAGTAAACTATTTACTAAAAGGTACATTTTCTTGGATCCCTGCTATTTTACATTTCTCTCCACCTTATTTTTAAAAAATATATTTTATTGATTATTTACAGAGAGGAAGGGAGAGGGATAGAGAGTTAGAAACATTGATGAGAGAGAAGCACCGATCACCTGCCTCCTGCACACCCCCAACCGGGGATGTGCCTGCAACCAAGGTATATGCTCTTGACTGGAATCGAACCCAGGACTCTTGAGTCCACAGGCCGATGCTCTATCCAGTGAGCCAAACCAGCCAGGGCCCTTCACCCTATTTTTATTGATTGTTTTGATATCCTGTTTGTATTCAGAGCAGCTCAATCCAGGATTTTGTCTGCACTGAATAACATTTCTTTTGTTGAATCAGTAAGTACTTTCATTTTAGGAGAATAATTGAAAAATTTTATAATTTACTCTTGGAACTAAGTCATGTCAAATAAATCTAGTGATAAAATTGTCACTTGTTTCAATTTTTCGTAGTTGAGTACATGATAAGTACATAATAATTTTGATATCATAGATATGATTTGTACCCCTGTTATCTCTCTTCAACCATTTGGGTTCCAGGAAAACAGTTTTGATTTTCCTAAGCAAATCTGCTTTACTAACATTTGCAGAACACTAGAATATGCATGTGGGAAGCATAGTGTAAGGTATTTTGAGGTAGAGTTTTTCTAGAACTTCTTTTAAAAATATATATTTTATTGATATTAGAGAAGAAGGGAGAGGTGTAGAGAGTTAGAAACATCAATGATGAGAATGATTGTCTGTCTTTTTCATACCCCACACTGGGATTGAACCCTCAACCCAGACATATGCCCTGACCTGGAATTGAACCATGACCTCCTGAATCATAGGTCAATGCTAACTAAGCCACACCAGCTAGGCATGTTTCTGGAACTAAGAAGTCACATGTCAGTGGTGGATATCTAGTTTTCCTATGAATGAGGCTTTTTTGGGGGAGACCTGCAACAATTAGAAGAATTTGTAGGCACTTATGTCATTCCAAGACATTGTAGGTGAAGAAGAAATGGGGAGCTATGTGGCTGGAAAGACAGATAGGCTCTTTTCTCATGGATTCCCTCTTTAATGATCAGTAATTTACATTTTTATCCTGAAAAGAATAGTGAACTACTAAAGAAACTTAACTGAGAATATGGCATAACCAAATACGTGTTTTTTTTTTTCAGAATTCCTTAAAAGAAGTAGCAGTAAGACAGGATGAGAATGAACTTGGATGTGGTCTGAAGAATAAATTGCAATAGGGAAAAGTACAGGTAAGGATCAATTAGAAGCCTGTTTAACAAATGCAGGGCAGAGATGTTGTGGCCTTAAACTAGAGTATTTACTAGAGAGAAGCAGATGTATCTGAGAGATCGGGTTAAGGAAGAATATAGCAACCTGGAGAACTGAAAGAAGTCTGGTAGAGCTGGACAGTTAAGTGTCAAGTAGGTGGTGTTGAGAGATAGGACAGAGAGGTACTTAGGAGCAAGATCCTGCAAGGCTGTGCAAATTATATGCTATAGACAGGGCTTGTGTACTTCCAATTTTATATGTTGAAACATAATTTCTAATGTGATAGTATTTGGAAGAGGGGCCTTTGGGAGGTTATTAAGTATGAGGGTGGAACCTTCAGGAATATGATCAGTGCTCTTATGCTGCAGTAAAAAAGAAAGACTTCTTACCATTTGCAACAGCATGGATGGAACTGGAGAGCATTATGCTAAGTGAAATAAGCCAGTCAGAGAAAGATAAATATCACATGATCTCACTCATTTATGGAATATAATGAACAACATAAACTGATGAACAAAAACAGATTCAGAGACAGAGAAGTATCGATAACACCATCAAATCTCAGAGGGAAGGTAGGGGAGGGTGGAGATAAGAGGGAGGGTTCAACCAAAGGACTTGTATGCATGCATATAAGTATAACCAATGGACAAAGACACCATGCGGGTGAGGGCATGAGTGGGGGTGGTGGGCAATGGGGAGATAAGGACACATATGTAATACCTTAATCAATAAAGAAATTTAAAAAAGTAAAAAAGAGACCCCAGAGACTTCAAATGATCCTTTCACCATGTAAAGACACAGCAAAATGGTGAGCATTTATGAACTAAAAAGTGGACCTTCACCAGACACTGAATATGCAGGTGTCTTGATCTTGGACTTTCAGCTTCCAGAACTTTGAGAAATAAATTTCTGTTCTTTATAAGTCACCCAGACTATCATATTTTATTGTAGGTGCCTGAACAAATTAAGACATCATTTTAATGAGTTTGGATTTAACCCAAGGTCCATGGGAAGCCACTGAAAGGTTTTAAGCAATGGTGTAAAATGACACACTATAATGTGGAATGAATTGGATAAATGGATTGTAGGGGAAAAAACATATACAGAATTGTCAAAAAGTTATTTATTTTAAAGAATTACTTTTCTGTGGCCCCTGTACTTTCTGGCAAAGTTGTTTCTTCTTGTATCCTGCAACCTTGCTATAATCACTTATTAGTTTCAGTAGTCTTTTTTTATTAATGAATTGGTTGGGGGGCACATTACTTAATAAAATTATATGGATTTCAGACATACAATTCTATAATACACCATCTGTATATTGTGTTGTGTGTTTACCACCCCAAGTCAAGTTTCCTTCCATTACCGTTTATCCTATATTTACCCTCTTTTTTTATGTGACAGGTCCAATATTTCAACCATGTTATGATTCTCACAAAAGAGGAAGGTAAGTGCATATTTAATTATTAATTTTTATTCAATGTTAGATATGTTCATCTATTTTTTATTTTTCTCAAATAACAATAAAATGACTCGCTTCCCTTGCATTGTTAATATACAGGGGATAAGATACATATAGAATAATGTTCTATGGATTATGTCTCCATTGTCTTTTACACTTTCATTCACTATGATTTGTTCCTACTTGTTGCTGCCAAAAGAGCTAGAGTTGATACAAACCAAGGGAAGACAGCTGGTCTATAAACCTATTCTTTCCAATAACAAAAAGGGCTTTACGGTAGATATTCCTCACACAAATGGAGCTGTTTTAGCCATACTTCTTCAGCCTGGAAGGCTCCTTTCTCTTTTGTGCTAAGGAGTAAATTGCTAATGAACATTTCCTTGGGGTTAGCTTCTCCCATGCCATAGCCAGGACTGGCAAGACACTTGTTACAGTGAACTAGCTTCTCTGTTTTCATTTAGCACCAGACTCACTTTACATATTATGAAAGTTTTCCAGTTTCTTAGATGATGTGATGCAAATCAGCTACTGACAATGGTTTTTGCTTAGAGTATCCACTCCACTAGCTCTACCTAAGGCTTACAATCTTAGCATTAATAACTTATTGAGGTTCAAATACCAATGTGATCTGAAAATGGTAAGCCCTTCCTGAAATTATTGTCAACACTTTATCACAAAATTAATTTATCCTTTTAACTTACGAGCTCTAAGGAAATTGGACAGAATATAGATTAAGTTTCAATAGAAAGAGGAAATCAGGAAGAATTTAGAGAAGGTATTGCTGGCAGAAAAAGCAACCTATGGATTATAGCAGCAATATAGGACCAGAGATAGCAGAAAAGACTGTGCATTTCTTTGTGGACTCCCAAATGGGGATAATTAATGTAGATGGGGATTAGAAAGGCATGAAAGGTTTCCAATTTTAAACAGTTTTAAAGATTGTGATTATTCTATAGAGGTCATTTTTGCTGCAGGAAGACACATATCAAAATAAATAAATGCTTCCTGGTTCACTGTTCTGTAATCAGATGTTTTCTGATGCTGCTTGGTGTCTCTCATTTACCATATCCACAGGTCAATGGCACTGTCCAGTGCCACATAGCTTAGTTGATTTCTACCATTAACATGATTTTTTTGTTTGTTTGTTTTTGTTTTTATTTAGCAAAATTGGCCAAGGAGGCAAGGGAAAGAATTATTTAGTTAATTTTCAGCCAAATAAGTTTTGTTTATTTTTTATACTTTTTCCAGAGCTTCTCACTCCTCCTAGTGCCACCTACTCCCAAGTTTGCTCTCAGATTATAATGCATTTACAGTTATATGATCAGAGCTGCTAAAGACCCTTTAGGCCCTCTGACAAAGAAACAATGTGTTACAGGAAAAAATAGTAAGGGATTCAAAGTCAGACATGCCTGGGTTAACATCTTGACTCTGCAGCTTACTAGCTTTTTATTCTTGGCAAGTTATTTAACCTTTCTAAATCTCCATTTCTCCAATGTTACATGATAATATTAATAGTACCTACCTTTTAAAGTTACTGTGAGGATTAAATGAGATTATAGATGTAAATTTTTTCACAGTACCGTATTTTCCGGCGTATAAGACGGCTGGGTGTATAAGACGACCCCCAACTTTTGAGAAGATTTTCCTGGGTTAAAAAGTCTGAACGGAGACCGGAGACCGTATGCGGCACAAAAAGGAGCCGACTGTAGACACTTGCGGTCTCCATCCAGCTCCACTGAAATGAATGGAGTGCGGCCGTTTTTGAGCTCCCCCCAACGTATGCAGAGACCGCAGATTTTCCAGTCCGGCTCGGAAGTTTCAGCACCCGCCCTATAAGAAGACACCTGGAGTATAAGATGATCCCAGATTTTGAGAGGATTTTCCTAGGTTAAAAAGTCATCTTATACACCAGAAAATACAGTACTTGGAATATTGTAATAACTCAATAAATATTAGTTATAAGCATGGAATTTACATTACTTATAATATTAGTACCCTCACTGTAAGCCAGGAAGCTCTTTCTTTATCTCTATCCTTGTTTCTTTCCACAAAGTTAATTTGTAAAGGAGGAGCTTGAGTATGTTTGGAAAGAGGTAGTCTAGGCTTCTGCATCACTGTCCCCCACTCCCTCCCCAAGCCTGAGTCTTTGAGGGAAAGCAAGAACTGGCTTAATCATTATTATAAACAAGTAAATTTGGTCTTTTTCTTCATTTTTCCTAAATCTACCACCTCACTCTGTGCTCTCCACTAACCCACACAGATATTCATACTCCTAACAGTATCTTCAGATACCTTATGGCAGGGACTTGCCAATTGTTGAAATTGATCCATTGCCATAACCTTATTTCTCTTCAAGGTCATCTTCTCTATCTTCCGCTGTCCAGGGAAAAGTTGCCACTGGCAAACACATCTAATTATGTGAAACCTATCACCTCTGATAAGCTATCTGCTATGGTTCTTGTCGCCAGAGATTTTTCTGTAAGAGAGAAATACAAAGTAATTTATTTATAACTTCTGAGTGCCCACACTAGTTTCTGATTCTGATGGAGGACATTGCAGCCAGGTTATATTTTCAATGCTTGTTCCTTTAAGTTGAAGAGTTCTAAGACTGGCAATGGATCAATTTCTTTCTCTACGGTATTGGGCAGATTATTTTTTCTTTTGAATACTGTAAGGCTGGATGTTCCTTCTATCATTTGTCTCCTCTTCTTACTTCCAGAGGTGCTGTGAGAGTTAGTTTATATTTTGAAAAACCCTCTGAACTCCTTGGATGAAAGACATCACAGTGAATGAAAATATACAGAAAATAAATGTCATGTTAATTTGTTGCAATGGATCTCTTAAGATGGCCAAGACTCTGTTTTTCCAGTCCAGCATAATGCAATGTTTATCATATATACAGATTAAAAAAAAACTCTTTAGAGAGGATAAAAAAATTAGAATTCTAAAAAGCAATATAGAAAATCAGAGAAAAATATCAAGAGAGTCAAGCAGTAGCCAAGCAGACAGCCACCTTGACTCAAAGAAAAAAACTTGAATTATAGTGTAGGATGAAGCCAATGAGTATTTTAAAAGGTATATTTTGATGTACATAGAAAATGCAACTTTTTATTATTCCTTAACATACTGTGCCAAAAAATACAGATTAAGTGCTATAGATTTAGGAATCTTTATTTGAATAATAGTATAGTTAGTGGGTGACATGTGAAACACAGAGTAGGTGTGAGAGAAAATAAAGAGTTTCAAATGGTTTTAGTCATACTGAAAGATGTTGAACGTTTTGTTTATGAGCTATTCTCTTGGCATTTGAACTAAAGGGTAAGACACATGCCTTTCACTCTGTCCTCAAGACTCATCTAATAAAAGAGTAATATGCAAATTGACCATCACAAGATGGCTTCCCCCATGTGGTCAAAGATGGCTTCCCTTATGTGGTCAAAGATGGCCTCCACAAGATGGCCAGCAAGGGAGGGCAGTTGGAAGGGACCCAGGCCTGCAGGGGAGGACAGTTGTGGGGACCATCCTGGCAGGGGGAGGGCAGTTAGAGGCAATTAGGCTGGCACAGGAGCAGTTAGGCATTGATCAGGCTGGCAGGGAAGTGGTTAGGGGCAATCGGCAGGCAAGAGGTCGGGAGCCAGCAGTCCTGATTGTTACAGGGATGTATGACTGCCCGTTTAGGCCTGATCCCACCTCAAGGTGTCCCATATTGGAAAGGGTGCAGGTTGGGCTAAGGGACACCACCCTCACCCCCACTCCCACTCCGTACATGAATTTCGTGCACCAGGCCTCTAGTCCTATATAATAAAAGGCTAATATGCAAATAGACCAAAAGCCTGAACAACCAGTCTCTATGACTTGTGCTGACCACCAGGGGCACTCGTGGAATATGGTAGGCATCAGCTACAGTGGGATGGTGGAGCGGGTGAGCAGGGGCACCAGACCAAGGTGGGGCACTGGTTGCTGAGCCTCTGGTGATTACTGAAAATTCTTTGCTCCTGTGCACTATGGTCCCACCCAGCACTCACACCTGCTGCCAGCCCTAATTGCTTGGTGCAGTCAGTGGGTGCAAGCGGTGGCTTGCCAGCCCTGATTGCCCCACAGGGCTTTTCCACCTCCCCCTGCTCCTGAGGAGTGATCAGGGCCAGAAGCCACAGCTTGTACCTGCTAATGATGCTGACACCGCTTGTACCTGCTGTAGGCAACAGCCCCAATTGCTCTCTCTGTTAGTGGGTGTGAGTGAGGTCAGTGCTGTCAGTGTGTTGGAGTGGCAGCAGTGGGAGGGAGGCTGCTGGAAGACAGGTGACCTGGCACCACAGCATGAGGGGCTTGGCAGGGGTGAGGAGGACAGGCCAAGACCCACATCTGGGCCCACTGCAGCCTCATGGCCCACAGTTCTTTTCAAGGTGCACAAATTAATTCACTGGCCCCCTAGTACTTTTATAAAAATGGGTTCTTTCAGCTGTGGTTTTTATGCTTCAAGAGACTTGCAGATGAGTAAGCAAAGTTGGGCTCAACACTTTTCTATCCTTTTTTCCTCACTGCCTTTATTCCATCATTTAGCTACTTTGACCATCTTGATTAATCTCCCAAATTCCAAAGCTTCTTTGCCTACCTCAGCCCTCTCTACCCATGAAAACTTAGCTACCCACTGTAATATTCACTTAAGGCAATTATATTTACTAAGTAAACTATTTTTTTCTTTCTCAGAGTACTGCATTTACATTTGATTGGAGTCTTTCAGTTACTAAAACCAGGGGAGAGACAAGTAGCTGAAATTCTAGAAATTATACTAGAGTCAGTGGAGAAGAGATTTTTGGGGAAGTCATAATCCTATCTAAAAAAAAAGAGTAATATGCTAATTAGGCATCACTCCATGACAAAGATGACCACCCCCATAGCCACAAGATGGCCACTCCCATGGACACAAGATGAAGGCACTCATAGCCACATCCTGTCTAATAAAAGAGTAATATGAAAATTAAGCATCTCACTGTGACAAATATGGCCGCCTCCACGGCTACAACACGGCACCCAGTTCAGCTCAGCCCTGCCACTGAAGTGGTCAGGCCTGTTAGCCAGGCAGGTGGCAGGGGAGGCGGGGGTCCCAAGGGGTGGAACAGGCAATCAGAGGAGCCTGGGGGTCCCCTGCGCAGGCCAGAGGCCTTTGCTAGAGGTCTCAAGCATGGACAAGGATGGAGCCAGTGATCGGAGGGGAAGGAGCAGAACCTGCAATAACAGGGGTCTAGACACCAGTGGAACTGGCAAAGCAGGGTTCTGGGGGTCCTCTGCCAAGGCCTGCAGCCTTGGCCAGAGGCTGCCAGTGGGGCAAGGGCAGAGCCGGTGATGGCAGGGGGCCAGAGGTTACAGGCTTGGGCAGGGGTGGAGCTGGGATTGGAGGGACAGGGGTGGAGCTAGTGATCAGAGTGAACTACAGAGGAAACACCTTTTCTTAACACGCATTGGCTAAGCTCCCTGCATGCCACTAGTAATATTCTTAGTAACTTGGATAATAAAAACCCAAAAAGGCAATCTAGGGTTTTTCCACCACACTCTGGAGAAAAAAAATGAAGGTCCACTGCTGGAGGGATAAGAAATGTCATATCCTGTCCTCGCCAGTTTGGCTAAGTGCATAATGCCTCAGCCTGCTGACTGCAGGGTCCAGATTCAATGCTGACCAAGGGCATGTACCTAGGTTGCAGGCTCCTCCCTGGCTGGGGCCCAGGTCAGGGCATACGCAGGAGGCAAGCAATCAAAATGTTCCTCTCACTTTGATGTTTCTCTCTGTTTTTCCCTTTTCTTCCACATTCTCTAAAAATCAATGGAAACATATCCTCAGGTGAGGATAAAAAAGAAAGAAAGAAGTGTCATATCCTATGAAAGACACAGCTTGAAAATGCCTAAAGAAAGTTGTCATTTCTTCATGGTGAAGGGAATGGAGTTCATGTTGATGAAAACACCTTGGTGGCTGTGGTGACTGGCAGTGGCTGCAACAGCGGGGTGATGGGGCTGGTGGCTTCCCCTGATTAGCCTGGTCGCCTTCCACAAAGGGAGGCCAGACTATGGCTTAGGCCTGCTCCCCAAGGGGATCAGGGAGGGGGCCTATGCCATCAGTAGGCCCTGAGGGCTCCCAATATGTGAGAGGTGGCAGGCTGGGCTTAGGAATCCCCCCAGTGCACAAATTTCGTGCACCGGGCCCGTAGTTGTATATAACATGTACAAAAACATTAGTGAACTAGCCTGATAAAACATGAGCAGAATCTTGTTTTGGTCCTCTGGAGGGTGGTGGCTCTGGTCATAGCTCTACATTGTCATCAAGCCCTTCCAATCCTTGAGAAGAAAGGTTTGTATAAAATGTTTCCTTCATAAATTGGGAAATATAGATAGGCTTAATGTGAGACACAAGAGAGATAGGGTAGAAGAATAAATGCCCTTTAGGAAGGGAATACAGTGCAATAAATATTTTTCTTTTGTTTAATAATAGTCAGCATTCTTTTGGTTGTAGTAAGTAAAATAACTTGGGTTAGCTGTAATTGGGGCAAATATGTGTGGTTGCTGATGAACAGAAATGACAGAATCCAAGACTTGCTTTATTATTTGTATTGGAAAACAAAAAGTTAATTATAGAACAAAGATAATAGATCAGGAATGGGACAAGGTAAGGTAAAAAAGCATAACAGTTAACATGAGTTGGATATGACTTGTATTACTGGGAAGTAACACCAGCAAAGAAAAGTGTATAGGGATGAGCTACTATGTTATAATGACTGGGATTTGAATAGATTAATAAATAAGGAATATTTTAAAGAAAGTTTGTGCTATGTAAATTTTGGATCTTTTTCATGGCATTTTTCAATAGCTCTGTAAATAATTTAATAGTTTTCAATTATTTTTTGTATGTTGATTTTGTACTTTTTATATGTAACATTGAAGTTTATCTACATCGTGGTTTAACTTTATATGGATCGTGCAAATATATAAATTTGTCTCATGGAACCTAAGGGCAGTAATGTGGGCTGAATTGTGGCCTCCCCCATTTATATGTTGATGTTTTAACATCTAGCAAATCAGAATATGGCTGTATTTGGAAATAAAGTTTTAAAAGTGGCATTTAAAGTTAAATTATATCATAAATGTGGGTCCTAATCCAATACGACTGGTGTCCTAGTATGAAGAGGAAATGAATTTATGTTGCTTAAGCCACCCTGTCAGTGGTACTTGGTATAATAGCCTTATTATACAAACACAGGCAGAAACATATCTGGGTCTCAAAAAGGGCCTAGAATCAGGAAATAGAAAGCTACCATAAACACTGGAAGTACTGTATATTGCTTGATTCTCCTTATCTGCTTCATTTTTCTCTTATACCAAAGACTAACATTTTGTTTCTATGCACATGTAGCTAAGTATAGTTGCCTTATAACTCTAAAATTTAGAATCACAAAAAGACTGACTTGCAATTTTTGAATCTTAGATTTAAATCTCCAGAGGAGAAAATTTGATCAGCTCAGCTTAGTTCACGTGTCTGTAAACTCGCCAAATAGCTATAACTTATTGCAGGAAAGTTAGTGGCACATGGTGCATATATGATTTGTTAGAGGCCCTTCCTTGTAGGCCCCTGTTATTACATTTCTAATCATTTCTAGCTCCTCC
Organism: Murina feae; assembly: GCA_004026665.1. Taxonomy (NCBI): domain Eukaryota; kingdom Metazoa; phylum Chordata; class Mammalia; order Chiroptera; family Vespertilionidae; genus Murina; species Murina feae. Next base: position 12,958 of record PVJC01046352.1, read on the forward strand.
ATTGTTTCTCTTATTTTACCACAAGTGCTTTAAAATGGATGTCTAAAGGTATTTTATCTAGCATTTTAAAGGAATTCTGTATGAGGAGATATTTTTTGCAAGTCTAGTCTACTCTATTACCAGAAACATGTATTATCTAATATAATAAAAGAGTAACATGCAAATTGACCGTTACCACCAGCCAATCAGAGCAGCTGTATGCAAATTAACCCAGCCAAGATGGAGGCCAGCAGCTACGGAGCTAGAGTAAACCAGAAGCTTCTGTTGCAACTGCCTGCCTAGGCTGGCTGAGCCTCTGCTCACAGCCACGCCTACCAGCCAAGCCATGCCTCCCAGCCAATCAGAGCGGCTGTATGCAAATTAACCCAGCCAAGCAGCCATGGAACT
>PVJC01046353.1:0-13342 GCA_004026665.1 Murina feae
CGCGCGCCTCCGTACCTCTGTACTTTGCTTCCGCTGCTCCTCTGAGTCTCAGACTCTTCTCTAGTTGTAGGATTTTCACTCAGCCAGCCTTCCTGTGGGTGCGAGTGGTGTCCGTGTGTTCTTTTCGAGGTTTTTCTGAAATAGTTGTTCACAGCTGCATTTACGGTGTCTACCCTATGCCGCCATCTTGTTTCTCCCTTCTCTCATCTTTGATGCTTCCCTCTCTCGCTCTCTCTCCCTTCCTCTCTGAATCAATAAAAATATGTTAAAAATAAAAATAAAGTGTTTATCTGAGGAAGACAATAAAGTAAAAAGATAAATGACAAACTGAGGGAAATATATGTGGCATATGCCATAAGTTAATATCCTTAATATTAAAATAATTGGTAAAATCAGTAAAAATAAAATATGAAAATACGTGAACACGTAAATCACAAAATAAATACAAGTGGCTTTAAACATGAGAAAATATTAAATCTCAGTAGCAATCAAATAAATGCAAATTAAAATAGCAATGCAATACCATTTTTATCTTATCAGATTTGCAAATGTTACTTTTGTTCCTTTTAGTTTGACATGGATGGCTACCATCAGGCACTCTCACTCAGCCAAGAAGAGTTCATGCAGGTTCAGGACTTTCTGGAGGCAATTTGGCCACGTGCATCAAAAAGCCTTGAAAATGTTCGTATCTTTCATCTATCTATTTTACTTCTATGAATGTATCCTCCAAAAATAATCAGGAAACTGCACTAAAACATAGGCATCAGGAAGTTCATCACAGTGTTTTATAATAGCAAAGTGGGGGGGAGACTAAACATAAGGTAGATAAATATTTAGTATTTTCATGAATGTATATCTGTTTGTGTTACAGTGTTGATACATGGTTTTTTGTTTTTAAATATATATTTTATTGATTTTTTTTTTTTTTATAGAGGAAGGGAGAGGGACAGAGAGTTAGAAACATCGATGAGAGAGTAAACTTGGATCAGCTGCCTCCTGCACACTCCCTACTGGGGATGTGCCCGCAACCAAGGTACATGCCCTTGACGGGAATCGAACCTGGGACCTCTCAGTCTAGTCTGCAGGCTGACGCTCTATCCACTGAGCTAACCTAGTCAGAGCAATACATGTTTTAGTATATATGTAAAACTTGGTCATCTCTGTATAGTAGGATTGCAGATGATTTTTGTTTGTTTCTGTTTTCTAATTTTTCTGAAAAGAACATTAGCTGTGTAAAGTTCAAATAACTAAGGAGGAAAATGCCCCATTCATGGTCTCTGAAACATGACGAAAAGAGGAGAAAAACACTTAAATAAGTAACTTCTATAATAACCGTGCCTCCAGGGTGCACAGCAGGTCTGATTCAGCCTGGAGCTGAGTCCGCAGGAAGGATGAATTTGCCAGGGAATTAAGTCAAAAGGCCAAGAGAACATCAAGTGCAAAGAAAAAGAAAAAAAGAAAGGGAAAAGGGCCTATTGTGTTGGTAAACTGCATGCAATTTCGACAGGCAGGAAGGGCAGGCTGTGTGTGAAGGACTTGAAGTAAAAGCCAGATGACAAAGGGTTTTGAATGTCAAATAAGTTTGGACCTACCCTGTGAAAGAAGCTTCAATAAAGACCATTTGTGATTCACTTATATAAAGATCGATCAAGAAAAGGCAAGCAAAAGGTAAAGGAAGAGTGTTTAGGGATAGGACCGCAGATACCATCTGAGAAGAGACCTAAGGAAGCCTTCTGCAGTGCTGGGAATGTTCTACTGATCTGAGTGGTGGCTACACGGGCGGGTACAAATGTTGAACTCCTCTAAGATCTATGCTGCATATGTGTGCACCTTTACTGTATGTTATCCCTCATAAAAGGGAAAGAGGTATGGGGATGAAACCATAGCTAGAAAGCTCCCTCCTGGGAGCGGCCTGGGAGAGGGACTGAAGAACATCCAGGGGTGGACGTGCTGACACACTGAAGCGGCACACCAGGAAAAAGATGGCCAAGGCTTCAAGGGGGGGGTGGGGCAGCAAAATAGTAAGACGGACTTTGGGGAAATGAAACTGACAGGACTTTATGAGTGTGATTACTGAGAGAGGAGAAATCGGACACGACTCTGACATCGTTCAAGGAGCTGGTGAAGACAAGAGAAGAAAGAGCGGTTCTAGAGAGATAAGTATTGAACATGGGAAGTCTGAGGTGCCTGTGGATCATCCAGCTGTCCATCAGCAATAATTACATACACTAACAATAGGCCAGGCCATCTTCTAAGTCTTATATATATGAATGAATATATATATTCATTTAACTGCACAAAGACCTTATAAGGTAGGCTCAATTATTGCCCCGTTTTATTGAGAAAATTGATGCACAAAGAGCTCATTTTATTGAGGAAATTGATGCACAGAGAGGTTAAGTGACTTATCCAGGATCACATACAATAGGTGATGAAAAAAGGATTTGAATTCAAGCCATTGGCTCAAGATTTCATGCTCTTAAGGTGACCATTGAGATAAAGGTGATGTATCTCCGATATAAAGGAAACAGTTGAAGCTCCAGGGATACCTGAGATCCTGCAGGAAGAGCGTATACAAAAATACGGAACACTAAAGCATGCTTCTCAGTGTTTGGGCAAGGATTAAATAAAATGACATGTATAAACCTCTTAGCAGTGCACAGGTCAGAGTCAGTACTCAATTAATGGAACCTATTATGGAAATTCTTCAATCAGAGCGTATCATACAAAAGGGGCTGGGTTAGAGTAAAAGCAGAATAAGGGACATAACAAGCAGATAGAGTAAACTGATTGCAGGTTCAATGTTGGTATAGAAAAACAACAACAGCCCTAGATGGTTTGGCTCAGTGGATAGAGCATCAGCCTGCGGACCAAATAGTCTCAGGTTCAATTCCAGTCAAAGGCACATGCCCGGGTTGCAGGCTCGATCCCCAGTAGGAGGCGTGCAGGAGGCAACAAATCAATGATTCTCTCTCACATCGATATTTCTATCTCTCTCCCTTCTTGTCCGAAATCAATAAAAATATATTTAAGAAAAAACAAAACCAATAAGGACACTTGGAGGACAATGGGAAATATGAAAAGTGGTTACAATACAAATTTACTAGACTGGAAAAGTGGAGATAATTTTAAAATAAGACAGAATGAAAAACATTATGTATATTATGATCTAGCTTTGGCAAATAAGAGAATACAAATGTGTACATAGATATGACTAAAGAAGATAATGCACTCAGATATGAACAGTGACCACTGATCTCTGATTGTTGGAAAAGTGAAGCTTTTATTTTTTATAGTCTACTACAATGCATAAATTAAAATTTTTAAAGTACTAATTTAAAGTTGAAGATGAAGATAATTTTATATTTTGAGCTCACAGACACAAAGAAAGCAGAGTAAACCTCGAACCATGTATAAGCTGACTCCAGGTGCCAATCAAAGGACAGGGAAACCACCTCACTCAGGCTGGCAGTGCAAAGGCTCAATAAAACTCTCCTCCCTCAGTATCTTCTTTTGTCTCTTTTGTTCTAAGCAGCTGCCTTTCCAAATGATGGGAAAATTTACCCTGATTGCTTCCCTCTCATTTGTGTCATTCTTTCTAAGAGAACAAGACACTGTGCTCCTCCCAGCGTCCTCAGATAAAACCAGGGAAGCAGGCAGAAGTGAAGAGCCGGAGAAATACAGAATAACGCGTGCCCCGTTCCCATACTGCAGACAAAGCAACTTTCCGAGGCAGGAGGAAAGGTCTCATAGAGAAGTATTTTGGGGGGACTACACCAGCAGGAGAGATTCTCCTGAAAAATTTTGAACTTAAAGTTTTTATCAAAGAAATGCTGCCCTCGTGGTACTCCCCAAAACTAATGCAAAGGAACTACCTTTCGTTTCTCTAAAATGTAAAGACGGAGTTAGGGAACAAAAGTAAAGGAGAAGAGGGAAGGGCTCATGTGGGCAAAAGAAGTAAAGGAGGATACATTACTGCTGACCACTCTCCTACTGGCTAACCTAGAAGGATGCTACCTCAGTTACCAATTCTTATTCATCTTCAAGATGGCCTCGGCATTCAGCATTTGCTGTGATACAACCAAAGATTAACATTTCAGCCTGGCCAGTGTGCTCAGTGAATTGAGCAGTCCTGTACACTGAAAGGTCACGGGTTCCATTCCTGGCTAGGGCACATATCCAGGTTTAGAATTCAATCCTTGGTGGGGGTGCATACAGGAGGCAACCAATCAATGTTTCTTTCTCACATTGATGTTTTTCTCCCTTTCTCTCTTTCTCCCTGAAATCAATTAAAAAAAAATAAAATACTTATTTTTTTAAAAGATTAAAGTTCCAGTACTCAGTACAGTACCTGGTATTTAACAAGTCCTGCTCAAACTTCCAGATCCAGTATGAGATATTTAAAGGCCTGTGTTCTCACTTTCATGCTGACCTTTAAAGATTTTCCTTAGAGATGGAAAGCAATTCCTGAGGATTAAAAAAATCTTTTAAAGTATCATATTCTGTGCCGATTAACTCGCCTGGTAAGGACTGTGACAAGCTATTCTCATCGGCACTGGTTGAAAACTTACGTGGACCACATCAATTACCCTGGGCTTTGGCACGAACAACCCATCCATCCAAAACATGTGTGGGCCCAGGAGGCAGGTTATACTTCCACTGGCCTCACGTCCTTAAAAAAAAAAAAAAAAAGGGCAGTGCAAGGTTGGGGTCCTGGATGCCGGACTCCCCAGCCACCATGCTGCCCTCTGACAGCAAGGTCCAGGCCCTCGCTCAGAAGCTGCTCCCATTCATTCTCCATGCGATCTTGTGCCCCTTCCCCACCTCCATCACTGTTTTCACGCTAGTAGGGTGTTACCGTCTATCCTTACTTTCCTCACCTGACTCAGATTAGCAAAATCCAGGAATTAACATTTGAATACTGAAATGTCATTTACAGTCATATGCAGAATTAAGGCAAAATATCAGTTCTCCAGCTTCATATCCCAAAACTCTCTTAGAAATCTGGGTACACACACCTTACCAGAGAATTATATGTCATCTTTAAAACCACCATAAATTTCTAAAGAATAAAAACAAAACAAACAAATGCTGCTAGGCCCCTACCTACACTCATACCTGGATTGTTACCTCCTAACTCCTCCAAGGCTCCAGTTTCTTCCTCGATTCCAATCCCTTTTCTATATTTTATGTCACCTTCACTGGAGAGAAAAGATGGAACAATATTTCAAGCATTTTCACATGCGTCCCTGTCATTCCAAATGTAAAGATTTGTTATCTTCAAGATAACATTCAAGATCCTTCAGGATCTGGTCCTCCTCTTATACAGCCTGCTGTATCTCCCATGTATGTCCCTACTGTATCTTTCATTAACCTGCTGATACAATTAGGACACCCTCATGCCTATCCCAGTTTCTATCCCACACAAACCAACGACATTTCTACCTCTGGGCCTTTGCTCATACTATTCCTAGTCACTTCCCATCCACCTCCCCAAAGTGTCCTCCTCATTTCTGAAGGTAGCATTGTGTGGAGGAAAGAGAACTGACTTAGGAATCAAAATACCTGAATTCTAGACATGGTTCTGACAATAACTAGTTGTGTGTGTGCCTTTGGACAAATCCTTTGCTCTCTGGGCTCAGTTTCCCCATCTATAAACAGAAAGACTGAACTAGATCATCTTAATAGTCCTGCCAGCTTAAAAAAAAAATTAATCTATGATTCCTACATGCTCAACAAATCCAATCTCTCCTTCAAAGTCTACAAGTCCTCCACAAATTTTCTCTAAGCACTCCAGCCCACACTATTCTAACCCTGAACTCCTAGATCTGGAACCCAAAACAAATCACAGAGCATTTATTCAACTAAGATTTTCTGAGCATTTTCTTGGTCAAATATTATGGGAAGGCCTTGGTAATAAACATAAAGCCAAATAAGAGCCAGACATATCACCTGTACATCCCTTTCCTCTCCATTATTTTTCTCTAAGTGAAGTCATGTGAAACATGAACATCAGATGCAAATGATATCATTTATTCATTTGACAAATATTTAAAGAAAACTTTCTACATACTGTTTTAAAAAGTAAAGACACCAATAAACAGATGAACCAACTCCCTAACCTTCATGGAGTTTATTTGAGAAAGCAAACAGGAAAAACACACAAATATGTATATCATTTTAGCAACAAAAACAAAGCAAGGATTAAAGATTGACGAAGAACAGTTGTGCATTTGAGGAGGTGCATTTGAGCTGACACCTGAATAAAGTGAGGGTAGAAATATTCATCCCAGGTGCAGAGCAAAGACTCTGAGACAGAAGAGATAGGACAAAAGTGGACAGCAGCTGGGAGGGTTAGAGGTTAGAGCACTTAAGGACTGGGTAGTAAATTTAGATTCTAAGTATGATGGGTGGGATTCCATATGAGGGTTAAAGTAGGGGACAGATGTGAAACTTTGGTTACAATGTGGAGAAGAGACTGTGAAGGGACAGGAGTAGAGGAGTCAGGACCAGTTAGAAAGCTAGAGAGAACCATTAAGAACTTAGCATCCAGTCTCCCCCTGCCTAGGTTCACATCCTGACTCTTCAGCTTAAGAGCTGTATAACTTCAAGAAAGTTCATTTCTCTGTACTTCAGTTTCCACATGTTTCAGTGAGGATAACAGTATCAAAATCATAAATTTGTCTGGAAGATTAAACTAGTGCACTAAACCCCTTAAAGTGAGTCTGGCACAGAGGAAACACCATGAATGCTAGTACTTTGAAACCAGGAGACCATCTAAGAGAAGTGCACAGAGAAAAGAAGGAGGCTGACACTTGAGCCCTAGGACACTCTAACATTTGCAAAGGCCTCCCTTCAACCCAAGATTTTACCATAAGCCTGCATTTCCTAAGCCTTGTCTGGGGCTCCAAACCCCTGTATGAAAGTTTGATAAAGTAATACTTGATATAGTTCTTTAGGCAACAATTATATGTTCTAAGTTCCAATTGTTGTTTGTTCACATACTTGTCTTGTATATCCACCACCGTGCTCAGCCTAGAGTTAAACACACACTCGGGTGTTCATGACACTCACTGGTGGTATATCATGTAAACTTAAAACAACAACAACAACAATGCAATGCACTATGATTTCTCCTTTATGGAATAATGTAAGGTAACCAGACATCCCGCTTTTGGCGGGACAGTCCTGATATTTAACAATTTGTCCTGCGTCCCGCGGCATTTTAAAAAAGTCCCGATTTTTGGAAAGAGACATATGTACTACTCTTTGTAACATTTTAAGTAATAATAAAAAAAATAAAAAGAAAAAGAACCCTCCCTCCCCCGGTCAATGGTGTCCTTTACCAATGTTAAAATCTGGTCACCTTAGAATAATGTGATTTACAAGATATCCTCAGCACTTCACCATCATCCAGCCATCAGGCCCATCTTAACAGAGATAGTCACACTGGCCAGAGCAGTTACACTACAAGCCATTTTTCCTTCTGACTTCCCAATCGTTATGCTTTGTGTATAGATTTTTCTGTCTCTCCTTTCCTGGAGATTTGTCTAAGAGCAAAAATCTTTCATATTTAGCAACATATCACACTCAGTCCCTCATCCCCAGTCCCCATAGCCCTAAAAAAATCTCGACACTGAAGCCAGAATATTCCTAAAACAACAACAGCATAAAAGTTAGGAAAGAAAATTGGCATAACCCAAATACATATCTAAAGGATCATCTAGGAGGGTTCCTTCCACCAGCCTATAGAGGTCTCAGTGTCCTTAGCTAGTGACTGTAAGTACTGATAAAATGACTTTGAGTGATAAGAGTTTCCAACGGAACAAAGGTCCCAGTCAATGAGGAGCTGGGAGGGGGGGGCGAAAAAGGGGGGGGAGGGAGGAAGAGTTCTAACTTTTTCATTTCTTCACTCAATTTCCACAAAGCTATATGTCCTTTTATTTTTTTCTTCCCTGCCCCACCCACTCATCTCCTCACACCCCCAATCCTAGTGATGATAAACCACAGAAAATAATGCTGACTGAAACAGATTAAAAATGGCAACAGAGTAGGAGGATGCTGTGTGATCAGGTTCCCAGGAACAAGCTGAAAATACAGCTGAAATATGAAAAGGCTTCCCAAATAATCAAAGGAAAACGCACAGGAGAGAACCCTGATATGCAAGGACCGAAGGTGGAGCCAGCATAGAGACTGGTAGGAGGGGCAGGGGCATGAAAGGGCTGGCCGGGCACCCACAGATGACAACTGAAGTCCCAGAGAGACATCTCAGCTGGGAGAGGGGGTGCCACTGAGAACTCTGGGTTCTAATCCCAGAGCTGGGCTCTCCATCAGAGAGCACTAAACTGAGGAGGGTACCCCCACATAACCTCAAGCTGTAAAAGCCAGCGGGGGTGCTGTCTGCCAGGGAGTGGCAACTGAAAGGTTGGGCACCCTCTTAAAGGGCCAGTGCACAAAAATTCCCTATGGAGCCACCCACCTTGTACTCTGGCAGAGGGAGGGTGAAGAGGACTGGAGCTGTGAGAGCAGACCCAGGACTAGGGACTTAGGAGATAGAGCTCAGAAGGCATACACCCCAAGTTTCCTGGGCTGAGTCATTCCCTTGCACAGCCAGAGAACATCTTCCCCACATAGACATTTGCCTTGCCTGCAGGGGTAGATATCTGCCTTGAGGGGGTGGGGGGGTGGGGAAATAGTCAATACACCCTATTAGAAAACAGCTTGCCTGAGGCCACTTAAGAGATTAAAAGTAACAAGTAGGAGAACCTAAGACCTGAGGTTGCTGAACCCAGGGTTGGTCTGACACCCCGAGTCAGACATCTGGTGCCATTCCTGCCGCCTACAACACAGACCCTTTGAGAGAGGCTGTTATCAGAAACGTATACATCCAGGGACCCTGCAAACAAGGCAGCCAAGGACCAGCTACGAACCCAGGAACACCGGACCCCTAGGCAGCACAAATACGTGGACTCAGACGAGCCCTGCGCCTCCTCATGGAAAGGAGAGAGAGAACTACATAACCAGACACCCAGAGAAGAGAGATCATGGGGAGACAAAGAAATAGCCCGCATATGAAAGAAAAACAGGCATCACCAGAAAAAGATGTAAACGAAATGGAGGCAAGCAACCTGTCAGAGAAGGGATTCATAGAAATGGTCATAAGGTGGATGAAAAGAATGGAAGACAAATTCGATAATATGTGTAAGAACCAAGAAGAAATGAAAAATGACATCACTGCTATAAAGAACTCAACAGAAAGCATCAACAGTAGACTAGAAGAAGCAGAGGATCGCATCAGTGAGCTAGAAGACAAGGTAGGAAAAAATACTCAAGCAGAGCAGCTTCTAGAAAAAAAAATTAAAAAGCAGTAGGAGAGCCTAAGAGAACTTTGGAACAACACGAAAAGACACAACATCCGTGTAATATGGGTACTAGAAGGAGAGGAAACTGAGCAAGGAATAGAAAGCTTGTTTGAAGAAATAATGACAGAAAACTTCCCTGATATAGGGAAGAAAAAACCCACACAAATCCAAGAAGCTCACAGAGTCCCAAATAAAATGAACCCCAAAAGACCAATGCCAAGGCACATTATAATTAAATTGGCAAACACCAACGACAAAGTAAGAATCTTAAAAGTGGCCAGAGAGAGACAGAAAATTACCTATAAAGGATCTCCCATTAGACTAGCGACAGACTTCTCAACAGAAACACATCAGGCAAGAAGGGAATGGAATGAAACATACAAAGTCATGAAAAGGAAGGGTTTGAATCCAAGAATACTGTACCCAGCAAGGCTATCAATCAAAATTGAGGGTGAGCCCTGGCCAGTTTGGCTCAGTGGATAGAGCGTCGGCCTGCGGACCCAAGGGTCCCTGGTTCGATTCCTGTCGGGGGCATGTGTCTTGGTTGCGGGCATATCCCCAGTGGGAGGTGTGCGGGGGGGCAGCTGATTGATGTTTCTCTCTCATCGACGTTTCTAGCTCTCTGTCCCTCTCCCTTCCTCTCTGTAGAAAATCAATGGAATATTTTTTTTTTTTAATTGAGGGTGAAATCAGGAGCTTCACAGACAAAAAAGGACTAAGGGAGTTTGTTACCACCAAACCAACAATGCAAGAAATGTTAAAGGGTCTACTGTAAAAAGAAAAAAAATAGGAAATGAAGAAGGAACACAGGGGTAAAGAATAAAAATGGTGACAAACAAGTATCTATCAATAATAACTTTAAATGTAAATGTTTTAAATGCCCCAATCAAAAGACATAGGGTAACTGAATGGATAAGAAAACATGACCCATATATCTGCTGTCTACAGAAAACCCATCTCAGAAAAAAAGATGCACACAGACTGATGATGAAGGCATGGAAAAAGGTTTTTCAGGCAAATGGAAATGAAAAAAAAAAGCTGGGGTAGCAATACTTATATCTAACAAATTAGATCTCAAAGTGAAGGACATACAAAGAGATAAGGAAGGCCACCTCATGATACTAAAGGGAGCAATCCAACAAGAAGAAATAACTCTGGTAAACATATACGTACCCAATATAAGAGCACCCAAATACATAAAACACTTTCTGGAGGATTTCAAAGGAGAGATTAACAGCAATACAATTATAGTAGGGGACTTTAATACCCCATTATCACCACTGGACAAATCCTCTAAACAAAAAATCAGCAAAGAAACATCAATCCTAAATGACTCACTAGATCAAATGGAATTAATTGACATCTTCAAAACACTTCACCCCAAAGCCACAGAATATATATTCTTCTCAAGTGCACATGGGTCATTCTCAAAGATATACCATATATTGGGTCACAGGCAAAGTCTCTTCAAATTCAACAAGAAAGAAATCATATCAAGCATCTTCTCAGGTCACAATGGCATAAAACTGGAAATCAACTACAATAAAAACAATCCAAAAAATCAAACACATGGAGACTAAATAGCATGCTATTAAACAATGACTGGGTTATCACAGAGATCAAAGAAGAAATAAAAAAACATCATGGCAACAAATGACAATGAAAACACAACAATCCAAAACCTATGGGACACAGCGAAAGCAGTCTTGAGAGGGAAGTTCATAGCTCTACAAGCCTACTGCAAAAAACAAGAAACGATAATAATAAATTACCTAACCCTACAACTCAAAGATTTAGAAAGAGAGCAACAAGAAAAGCCCACTGTAAGCAGAAGGAAGGAAATAATTAAGATCACAGCAGAAATAAAAGACATAGAGACCAAAACAAAAAACAACACAAAAGATCAACAAAACCAAGAGCTGGTTCTTTGAAAGGATAAACAACATTGATGAACCACTAGCCAAGCTCACCAAGAAGCAAAGAGAATGGACCCAAATAAACAAAATCAGAAATGAAAGAGGAGAAATAACAACAGACCCCACAGAAATACAAAGGATTGTTAAAGAATACTATGAACAACTCTATTCCAACAAACTGGACAATCTGGAAGAAATGAACATATTCCTAGAAAAATACAACCTTCTAAAAGTCAATCAGGAAGAATCTAAAAATCTCAATAGGCCAATCACTATGGAAGAAATTGAAGCAGTAATCAAAAAGCTTCCAGCAAACAAAAGCCTGGGGCCAGACGGCTTCACAGGGGAGTTTTACCAAACATTCAAGGAAGAACTAAAACCTATCCTCCTCAGACTATTCCAAAAAACCCAAGAGGAAGGAACACTTCCAAGCTCATTCTATGAAGCCAGCATTAGCCTAATACCAAAACCAGATAAAGACAACACAATGAAAGAGAACTACAGGCTAATATCCCTCATGAACAGATGCCAAAATCCTCAACAAAATCCTAGCAAATCGGATCCAGCAGTACATCAGAAAGATCATACACCATGAACAAGTAGGATTTATCCCAGGGATGCAAGGATGACACAATATCCGCAAATCAATAAACATGATACATCACATAAACAAATTGAGAGATAAAAACCACTTAGTCGTATCAATTGATGCAGAAAAAGCATTTGACAAAATCCAACACCCATTTTTGATAAAAACTCTCCGCAAGGTGGGAATAAAAGGATCAGATCTCAACATAATAAAAGCCACATATGACAAACTCGCAGCCAACATCATACTTAATGGGCAAAAACTAAAACCATTTCCCCTGAGAAGAGGAACAAGACAGGGATGCCCACTCTCACCACTCTTGTTCGACATAGTACTGGAAGTATTAGCCATTGCGATTAAACAAGAAGAAGAAATAAAAGGCTTCCAAATTGGAAAAGAAGAAGTAAAACTGTCCTTATTTGCAGATGATGTGATATTGTACATAAAAAACCCTAAAGACTCCATCAAAAAATTATTAGACTTAATAAATTAATTCAGCAAAGTAGCAGGACACAAAATTAATGCCAAGAAATCTATGGCATTTCTATACACCAATAGTGAACTTACAGAAAGAGGGAATAAGAAAGCAATCCCATTTACCATCACACCACAAAAATTAAGATACCTAGGAATAAACTTAACTAAAGAGGTAAAAGACCCCTACTCAGAAAACTACAGGACGTTGAAAAAAGAGATAGAGGAACACATAAACAGATGGAAGAACATACCATGTTCATGGATTGGTGGAATCAATAGCATTAAAATGTCCACATTACCCAAAGCAATCTACAGATTCAACGCACTCCCCATTAAAATACCAATGGCATATTTCACAGACCTAGAACTAACTCTCCAAAAATTCATCTAGAATTTAAAAAAATAGCTGCAGTGATCCCAAGAAAGAATAAAGTAGGTGGGGTCTCAATACCAGATATCAAGCTATATTACAAAGCCACTGTTCTCAAAACGGCCTGGTACTGGCACAAGAATAGACACATAGATCAATGGAATAGAATAGAGAACCCAGAAAGCGATCCGAACCAATATGCTCAATTAATATTTGACAAAGGAGGCAAGAACATACAATGGCGTCAAGACAGTCTCTTCAATAAATGGTGTTGGGAAAACTGGACAGATACATGCAAAAAATGAAACTAGACCACCAACTTACACCATACACAAAAATAAACTCAAAATGGATAAAGGACTTAAATGTAACACGGGAAACCATAAAAATACTAGAAGAATATAAAGGCAACAAAATCTCAGACATATGCCAAAGCAATTTCTTCACCAACACAGCACCTAGGGCATTGAAAACTAAAGAGAAAATAAACAAATGGGACTACATCAAAATAAAAAGCTTCTGCACAGCAAAAGAAACCATCAACAAAACAAGAAAGCCCACTACATGGGAGATCATATTTGCCAATGTTATCACTGATGAAGGTTTAATCTCCAACATTTTTTTTTTT
>PVJC01046354.1:0-13332 GCA_004026665.1 Murina feae
GAGAAACGGTTAATTTTAATATTTCGCTTTTATTAGTTTAGATAACATTATCAGGGGTATTATTAATCAGGATCTTTCTGTTTATTTCATAAGTCTGAAGTTCTACACCAAATGTCTTGTGGGTAGTACAAAAATTGATTTTGAAAACGTGTTGAGCCTCCTTGTTGTTTCAACATCTCACAAAACTCCGGGTACCTTCTCTGGTCCAGTGCGGAGGATCTCTCTATTCCTCTTTCATTAAGGAGACAGCCCTTCCAAAGCTATGGCCTTATTCAGGGGCACCATTTTTGTACCCTTTCCTTGCACATGTCCATGGCCAGGCCTTTGACCCTGCATAAGCAATAAAATCTCAGCCCCTGGCATTTGGGCCTGTAATTGAGCCTAATATCGCAAAAGCTAATTCAGTATGGGCTTATTTCTCAGGCTTTGAGTTTCTTCTTTGCTTCTAGAAACTGAAGCTTTCCATTATTCCTTACAAGACCAGATAGATAGATAGATAGATAGATAGATAGATAGATAGATAGATACTAGAAAGATAGATGGATGACATATTCAGTCCATGTGTTAAAGGCACAGACAGCGAGTACACTTTATCCTATCCTGATGTACTGCTGGAACCAGACGTCTGCAGTGCTTCTGTCCTCAACTGTCTTCCTAGCTCTTTTTCATTTGTAACCTGTCAGGTGTACCTGGGCATTTTTACCACTACAAAGGCAGCGTGGTGAGGGCCCTGAATCATAAAGGTGGGGACTATAAAGCACACGCTTGCTTCTGCTTTACACAAGTTAAGAAGAGACCGATTCACAACAGAGACCAACACAACTTTGCTGCTTTATTGAAACCTTTGGCACGTCCTAGCCTTCCCTACTGTCATTAACAATAGGCCAACAAGTCAAGTAGCTTTGGCTCTGCCCTGATGCAACCCGAAGCAGGATGTCCTTAAAATGGTCTGTAAAAGTGTCAGCTATGTTTTGAATACTCACAGGGTTAAGGTTGGTTGGCTGAATTTCAAAAGGTATTTTAGATTTTAAAGTATGTTTTAATAAGAAAAATACAGTTCAATTACATTTCAAATCTTGATTTGTTTTTATCAAGTACACTTCATTTATCCTAAGCTTGTTTTATTTTCACTCATTTGTATTAGGAACCCAACGCAGGGTAAACTGGCTTTGCTTCAGATGTCTTTGTCTGTCAGTGGGAAAACAGTCAGCAGGATATTCAAAGGCATCAACAATTTCTGAAGCACCAAAAGGGACTTTTGTAATGATTTTAAATTTTCTACAGATTTTCCCTCAATGGTTGTAAATATGCTTTAAAAACCATGTGAATTGTATCACAGTAGTTCAGGGGGAATGTTTGCTTATTTCTCAGCTGTGATATTCCTATAAACAATAGGTCCCCCTGAGAAAGCCAGATGCCCAATGTGGTTGACTAACAGTTTGTTATATTTGCCAAACTGGAGAGTTTGGCAATGTTATAGTCCTCTCCCTGACAGGGACTCTTTCTTCCTTCTAACGTAATGAAATTATTTCAGAGTTATAAGTAAAATCAACAGCGAGGTGCTTGCTTTGGGTCTCACAGTTTAAGAGACTTTTGGGTCCTGTGTCTTTATTATGTCACTGGGTCCTGTATTTATTGCCTACTGAGTTAGAAATCTATGGTTAAAGCTCACCTGACATAAAAGAATCAGAGGAAAACGGGAGAATGTAAGGGTTCTACTAGGGACATTTGCCTACACATGACACCATTGATTTTCTTGGTTGCATTAAAATATTATTAGGTTTATATTTCCTCTTGATGGATATCTAAGCATATTCAATTTGGGGTTAGATGGGATGGTATTAATTATTAAGTAGTGTTTTTTAAGAACAAGACCTAGTTTAGACACTTTCACAAGCAATGTGTTATTTAATACCAACATACCCCTTTTGCAGGACTATGAAGCAACCATCAATCCAAAGCTGTTACTTTTAATGGCCAATTCCATTATCTCTTCTCTTATAACTTGCCTGCACTTCTTTGCCTCCCATCCCTTAATTCAAAAGTCCTCATTCGCACCTTGGGTGGAACACACACATCAAGTGGCTTTGACACCCCAGTGCAATTACCAGTGATGCATTTGCTTCCATGCAAATGTCAGAATACAGCAGCAGAAAGGTTACCTCCCTGCACTTGGGGGATAATCACTCTGCAAAGTGCCAGCGCTCTATTCACACCATGTTCCTTCAGAGCAGATTCAGAGAGGTTTCTCACATCAGTCACAGAAACGGACCCCTCAGTCTGTGTCTCCTGGGACAGTCACACTAATTGCCAATTCCAGGTTTTGTTTTCTCTGGATGCTCAGGAAGGAAACTCACCGGTGGAAACCTGAGGCGAGGTCTGAAGTAGCAGGGTTTTCGCTTCCTGTCTGGTGAAGAGTGGACAGTCATCTCGGTTGTGTGTCGGGGGAAAGTACCAACTGGATTGCTAATGAATGTCTGGGATTCCTGTCTCTTCCAGCCTCTGAAGAACTCATCTCTTTGTCCCTGTCTTTAACGATCCCATTAAGGAGAAGAACAGGTGAGGGAAGAGGCACTTCTGGGAGCTCTGGGAGAGAGTGGGAAGCAGGAAAAGAGAGAGGAAGAGGGAGGAGACGCCGGAGAGCAGTGTTTCAGCCCGGGTTGTGGTTGCTGTGATCACTCCTTTCACCGTTTTGAGGAGGAGGTAGGCACACACATGCTGGCTGTCTCTCAACGCAGCTGGGGCCTTTATGAAATCACTGCAGAGGCAGGGGCGGCAGGCACTATTTTTATCTCCAAATTGATTCAGCTGCAGTCGCTGCTCTGCCTCTGACTTCACTGCTGCGGGCCCTCCCCTAGCTGTCCTCACTCACTGCTTCCGCCTGATTTGGAGACATATCTTCAGCGCCAAGCTACTCCCCTCCCTGCGGGCCCTGGCTGGGCCGGGCTCAGGCAGGCCTCCTGCCTGATGCTGGTAGTGGCCGGAGCAGACCATACTGCAGGCTCTGACAGTTCTCAGATGCGCAGGCCTGGCCGGTGTCTAATTGCCCACCCTCCAGTTTCCCCTGCCCTTGGGAACACGGTTCCACAAAGAAATTTCATCAATAGAAATGCTTTGTGCCTGAACATGTGTCCCGTCTAACGAAGGCTTATGCTTTCATGCGTTGTTAAGAAGAAAGGACATGTACACGCTGGGCTTTTCATCTCCTCCTTCCTCAGCTGATGGGGCTCCTTACTGAGGCTCCTGGAGAGGGTGACTAGCCTGAAAGGCCTGGGAGAGATTTCTCTGTTTGGGAAGGCAAAGAAGCAGGGCAGGACATGCCTCAGCTGTTTTGTGTGTGATATTTGGAGTGGCCCCTCCCCTCCCTTCTCTTCTTCCTGAAATGTTAGAAGCTCCTCCAACCCAGATAGTTTTCTACTTCTATCTCCATCCCCTGTGCCTAGCAAATAGAGAGTCGGTTCTCAGAAAATTTGTTACAGTGAAACCACTGAGGGTGGGCTTAAGTACAAACAACAACAACAAAAACATCTGTAGGCTGGGGATCAGGTTATCTCCTGATAATCCTGAAGAGGGAGGAAAGGTCATGTGACAAAGTAGCTTCAAATTTGATGTGGGAAAGACAAAAGCACAACAAATTGGATCCACTTAAAAGGGAAGCATAAAGAGAATTTCGTATAACCACCATGGCTGAGGTAGGCTGAGTGAATGATGCCCCCTGAAGTTTGGCATGCATCCCAGATCACCACCAGATGGAAGAGAAAACAGCTGCATGCTATGCACATATTCCTGAAGAGAAAAACTTCTTGGAGACCCTCAGATCATATCTCATGGGTGACTTTAAGCTCGGAGTCTGGGAAGAAAAGCAAGGATCAAGCCAACTCACGATTGCTTGATGTTCTCTACATTCTAATTGAGTGCTCCTGGGTATGTTAATTAACTTATGGATGCTAAAGTTTCCTACCTATCTAATCTAATAAAATAGTAATATGCAAATTGACCCTCATTCTGTTAGTGATATGCAATAAAATAGTAATATGTAAATTGACCCTCACACCTAAGCCATGCCCACCAGCCAAGCCATGCCCACAAGCCAATCAGAGCGACTGTATGCAAATGAACACAGCCAAGATGGCGGCCAGCAGCCACAGAGCTGGAACAAGCAGGAGGCTTGCCCTGGCGATGCAGGAAGCTGAGGTTCCTGTCTGCCTAGGCCAGCTGTGGCCTCCGCTCAAGGGAACAAAGTTTCAATTATAGAAGATAAATAAACCCCAAAGACCTGCTTCCAGCCTTGGGCTTAAAAGCGCTGGCAACCCAACCTAGGCTCCAGTTAAAGCAACCAAGTTTCAACTTTAGAAGTTAAATAAATTCTAGCCAGCCTCACTGAAAACAGCCATCAGGCACTCACCCAGGCTGGCCAGGCACCCCAACAAGGACCCCCTCCCTGAAGGGGCTATGGCCAGCCTGAAAACAGCCCTCAGCCCCTCACCCAGGCTGACCAGGCACCTCATTGGGACCTGACCCGGGACACCCTTCAGGACAAACCAGCCAGCCCCCACCCATGCACCAGGCCCCTATCCTATATAATAAAAGGGTAATATGCAAATTGACCCTAACAGCAGAACCACTGGGAATGACTGGTCACTATGACACACACTGACCACCAGGGGGCAGACACTTAATGCAGGAGCTGTCCCTGGTGGTCAGTGCACTCCCATAGGAGAAGCTCTGCTCAGCCACAAGCCAGGCTGCCAGTTGCCAGCACAGCAGTGGTGGCGGGAGCCTATCCTACCTCCTCAGCAGAGCTAAGAATGTCCGACTGTAGCTTAGGCCTGCTCTCCGCTGGCAAGTGGACATCCCCTGAGGGCCCCCCGGGCTGCCAGAGGGATGTCTAGCTGCCAGCTTATGCATGATCCCCCAGGGAGTGGGCCTAAGCCAGCAGGTGGATATCTCCTGAGGGGTCCTAGATTGCTAGAGGGCACAGGCTGGTCTGAGGGACACCTCCCCCCCCCCCCCGAGTGCACAAATTTTTGTACACCCAGCCTCTAGTCCTATATAATAAAGAGGTAATATTCAAATTGTCATTATGCCATGAAGTGCAATGACCAACAGTGTAACGAGGGATCACGGAGCAGCAGTAAGCTACTGACAAGCTACTGGTGCATGGATTCGTGCACAGGGCTACCAGTAAATCTATAAAAATTATAACTATTTCTCATAATTGTTGACAGGATTCAGTATGATATGGATAAAGCATGTGGTGAGTGTCTAAGACATATAGTAGTTTCAAGTGCCAGAAGATAGGTACATGTGTTTTAAATGTACATGGAACCGAAAGTGCTATTCTGGTTCCAGATCAGGAGCCAGGAAGAATGTTTGTAAGACTGCCACAAAGTCTCCATTCCAGGTCCCCAGGAATTACTATTCCTCTCTTAAAAGAAAAACAAAAAATTTTTTCCTGCTTCCTGGTGAGAGACAGTAAATTCATGGATAGAATATTGCTTATGGGCATAGTTGTGGACTGCCCTGTAGCCCCTGAGAGCAGATATATATGGGTTTAGTCAGGTGCAAATCCTACTGTAAAGATAAACTTTGATTTCTGTTATTGGAAGAAATGCATTGCTTCAGGCCTAAGCTCCTGTCTCTTGCTCTTTTTCTAGCCCCGATAAATGAAGCACATTTCCAATGGCCTCATTCCCAATATGTGATTGCCCCTTTTGTACAGGTTTGCGATGTATTTCAGGGCTTAAAAACCAAGAAGTATTTATAGGGCAGTTTCCTCTTCCAGTTGCTCCATGCAACAATTACAATAGGAATGTCAAGAAGTCCCAGCTATTTTTTTTCTCTTGGCATCTGCTATTTGGGGAAAAAGATTTTCTTCTAATTTTCATCAAAGCAGCTGCCTCTTCCAATTTCTTAGGAACCAAAGTAAATAGAAAGAAAATCTTCTTAAACAAGTCAAATCGAGACCACTGTTTTAAAAGGTTTTTAAGAAATAAAGACAGTATTTGAAGTGAGAGAAACAAATGCCTTCTGAAGCTTAAACTAAATCCCCTGAGAGGTGGGGTAAGCAGATACCTTTCTTTCTCCCAAAGCACCTCTTTTGCCTCTAAGGATCTCGGTGGCTCAATCTCTTGTTGACCCCACTAGCTAAGAAATAAGAAAGAGGCAAGTTTAAAACTATATTCATCTTCTGTGAGAGGCAGTGGAGAGCTTTGAACGCATTTTTTTTTTCATCATTCTTTTTCTTGCAGCCCCAATTACCCTGTACTTCTGAATTCTGATCACTGAAGATTCTTTTGAAATAAAGCTTGGGTGGTCACTCCCCACTGAGCCCAGGTTCTACATGGATGGAACAAATGCTTCTTTAGTTAGTATACTGTGTTTTGGAGGGATGGAAGCACTTTTTCAGGTCCAAATGCAACTTCTTATTGCATTAAGGGTGAAAAGAAAGGGAAAGGAGAGAGAAAGGACAAGAGGGGTTCATTTAACCTTTCTATAATAATGCTTCCAGTATTCTCCTGCTGTTTTTTAATGTACCTTTCATAATCACACTAGCTCCCCGCTCTGAAGCATACTGGTGGAGGAAGGCCATCTTGCCTAGGGCAAGATAATCTAGCTCCACTGAGCTGAATGTTAGGGTAAGGTGATTCATCACAGCCTAGATCTTTCCGCTTCTCTTAAATTTCCTGCAGAGATTGCCAGATAGGATGGAATTACGCAGTTTTTGAATGACCGGGCTCTTGAAGGCCCCCAAATGAAGACTGGGTGTGGCCGGAAAGATGGTTTATTTTTGACAGAGAGAATTGCTCAGTGAGAGCTTGAATTTTATGGGAAGGACCTGGGGGAAAGCAAAGGAAAAAGAAAAAAAAAAGCAAGTTCTTTGCCTGGGTAGCTTTCCCTTGGGAATCTTTGAGCTACACTAATTATTTTAAATGTGAAAAGCTGCAAGAAACCTGACTTTAAAACATTTTTTGGTGTTGACTTTTGAGTAATTTGACCAAATTATGTGACTATGGAATGAATTACTGAGCTTTCCTCTTGATTTCTAAGTACATTTCTTCATTGTGAGTGTGAAAGAAAATTTCAAAATAGCAAGTTCAAGTTCACTGTCTTTCATTTAAAAAGCCACAATCCTTTCTGAGCTGGAATACCCAGCCCAGCTGAAGCTGTGTCCTCAGTACTAGTGGCTTTTACACTGATAAGAATTAGCACAGGGAAGATGGTGTCCGCAATCTGAGTTGGTTCTAAAGATTGATGAACTCATTACACAACCGTCATGGCCTTAGAGTGGGCTGTCTACACAAGCAGAAATGTTTGTTACTGGCATGCCACATTTTTCTCTATAGGGATATAAAATATAAGGCATGTCTGACTTCATAATAATTGTATTTTCCGTGATATAAACATGTTTTCTAAGTATTGGCTGTCAAAGACCATTTTCATTCACTTCAACCAAAATAATCATAAGTATTAAGCAGTGGCCATGAAAGAATTAAATAGTTGAGTTTCCATTACTCATCTGCAGTAGCCTCTAAATACATTTCCCCACAGAATTTTTGTAAGAGTAAATTGGATTAAATAACGAGATTAATAAATTAGATCAAATGCATATGAAAATGTCCACCAATGTCAAGCACTATGTAGTACTCAAAAAATACGTTTTTATTTCCTTCTGTGGATTAGAAAGATTTCAGCCTCATTAGTGAGATCATTTATTGTACAAAACATTTATTTCTGTAGAGAAAGTTTTTGAATAATGGGAAAGAATCTTCCACATAGTAGTACAGTCTCAAGATATGTCTAATTTGAGAAAAACATGAAGCTCATTCCTTTTTCCAACAGAGAGCATGATATCTATTAGTCTTGGAAAGAGTCATATAAAATACTCATGCCTATGAAGACAAGGGTACATGCAACAGAAACTAGGAACAGAAAGAACAAGAGATATATAATTAATGAACTCCATATCACTGAAGTCAAAAAACTGAATTTTGAAACTGGCACTTTGTGCAATTCCAGACAAAGTGTGTCAAACACAAAATCTTCCTAATATTAGCATATTAGCAGTAACACCAAAAGCTGAGCAATCAATGAGGCAACCAGCATGCTGAAGTGAATGGTGCAGGTCATACACAGTGAACTGTAACGAAGAAGCCACAATAGTCAGAAATATGACCCCACCTATCTCTCCCCACAGGTGAGGTGGGATGGCATCTAATGAGGCCTATTGTGTGAGACAATTTGTATACCTCATTTTACCCCCACAACTTCAGAATGTAAATATTACTATCACCATTTTAAGGAGGAAGAAACTGAGGTTACTTCATTTACCACTGGGTCATCCAAATAGTTGGACAAAAAACAGGACCTGGGTATGTTTAACTCTAAAGCCAGACCTCTTATACCACGCCCTTCCCTGTTTAATAGTTTTGCCTAGTTTTTATTTCAAAGAGACTAAAATAACCAGAAGTGCATTCTAAAGGTCACACTATGAGATTTTTTTTCTCTCTCAATGATTTCTTTAGTTGTCTGTTGAATGTCCCAAGTAAAAATATCACCATCAGGTAGTTCTGGAGATCGGAATCAAATCTAAGGGTAGCCCTCACCTGGTGGCCAGTTAGTTGGAATATTGTCCATAAATCAAAATGGTTGTGGTTTGATTTCCTGTCAGGGCACATAACTAGGTTATGGATTCAGTCCCCAGTTGGGGCACATGTGGAAGGCATGTTTCTCTCTCTCTTTTTTCCTCTCTCTTTAAAAATCAATAAACACACCCTTGAGTGGGGATTTTAAAAGCTCTAAGTGTATAAGATGATTTCTATCATCAGCACTGAGATGACCTGATTGAATAGAATTGACAAGTAAATATTTCTGTCACCAACTTCTATAAGGTAGTGAAAATTAGTAGAATCATCTTCAAAGATCGATATTACTTTACCATATTGAATTTTAATTATCATCATGATGTCATGATGATTGCGATGAACTGAAAGTCTGTGCTCCTCAACTTCATCATGTTGGATTTCTACCTGCCAATGTGATGATATTAGGAGGTGGGACCCTTAGGAGGTAATTAGACCATGAAGACAGAGCCTTTATGAGTGGGATAAGCACTCGTGTAAAAGAGACCCCAAAGAGCTGCCCCTTGCCATTTCCTCCATAGGAGGATACAGTGAGAAGCCCACTCTTTGCTACCTAAGAAAGGGCTTTCTCAAAAACTAACCATGCTGGCACCCTGATCTTGGACTTCCAGCCTCCAAAACTATGGTAAATAAGTTCCTGTTCTTTTTTTAAAAATATTTTTTATTGATTTTTTACAGAGAGGAAGGGAGAGGGATAGAGAGTTAGAAACATCAATGAGAGAGAAACATCAATCAGCTGCCTCCTGCACACTCCTTACTGGGGATGTGCCCGCAACCAAGGTACACGCCCTTGACTGGAATCGAACCTGGGACCCTTGAGTCCGTAGGCTGATGCTCTATCCACTGAGCCAAACCAGTTAGGGCAAGTTCCTGTTCTTTATAAGCCAACCAGTTTATGGTATTCTGTTATAGCAGCTCAAACTGACTAAGAAATACTCACTATTTTTAGTCATTCAAATGTAAGCTGATAAAACAGAGAAATACAGAGCTGCTGGGATTGAAGCCAGGGGCTAAGTGGGACCTACAGGGCACCCTTCTCTCTCTGCTCACATGTTTGAGGGGGCTCTGAACAATTTCTGCTATACAGGGTACCCAGCTGGAAAACTCTTGTCTTAAAAGCTATGCACTGTTTTTGTAAACTTTTTTTTCTTTTTTACAGATTTGTGGTAAGCTGGTAGATGCTGTAGATGTAAAAGTAGTTCAGATGTGGCTCTTAACCTCCAAAAGTAAACAATTTAGACATTAAAGCTTGAGTTTCAGAGTAAGTAGTGATCAGCCTTTGTCCTTCATCACTTTTCACAAGGACTTTATTAAGTGACCCTCAGTCTAACATGTCACCCCGTTTCAGAGCTCATCTGCACATTGACTTAGAAGACTCACTCTTATATTTTTTCTGTATATCTAGTCTGTTCTCTGATGGCCAAAAAGAGATGGGGTCTAGCTCTCCCTTTTCCATTCTTCTCATTTTCCTTTCACTAATGAAGTTGTTTTTAAGTAAATTTTTGGGGCTCAGAAAAAGGGAGAAACCAAATAATGTTTGTTTGTTTGTTTTCTGAAGTGCACTTAATATTTCTGGGTAGAAAACTAGTCATTTCCCAAGTTCTGAATGTTTTACATGCTGGTGTCAGGACAGAACACCCCACAGTTTCTGGGTGGGATATTTATTCCCTAAGTCACCATGCACCCTAATCAGTGTGTGCTGAGACAGGTTACTACTTTGTTATCGTTTCTTCCCTTGGGTGGGTCAGTCCAGCAATGTGAGATGTGGCTGCATCAAGGAACTTAGAGGAGATACAATGACAGACCTAATATAGGCATCTGGTAACTTTCTGTATCTTGGAAAAGAGCCCATTTCTCTGCAGGTTTGTCCCACATTTTTTGTCTCCAGGTTTTAGAGTCTTCTGCTTAAAACTAGTATCCTGCATCCTCTAGTAATTAGCTGTGCAACTTTGGGCATGTCATAGTTCCCTCATCTATAAAATGTGGGTAATAGTACCGCTTGCTTTGAGGACAAAATGAATTAATGGAAGTGACATACCAGAACAAAAATTATTATCAAATACTAGGAATTCTAAAATCATCATCTCCATCATCATCATCATCACCATCATCATAATTAATTTTCACAAGCAAATGCCTTCCCACCTATATAGTATACACCTCATCATATTCCATCTCCTCCCTTACCTTTATTTAACCCTCATAGTATTTCTCATAAGCAAGCTTTATCAAGGAACTACTCTTTATTTTATACCTTTATCATATTTTCATTCTTTACATTTTTTTTCTTTGGGTAATTCCATTCTTTCCAGACCTAAAATATGACATGTACATGAGTAATGTTTTATTCACATTTATCTTTCCCCTCAGTAACAAGTTCTATAAATCCAACAGCTATTAAGTATTCTTTAGATGTAACATTGAAACCTCAAACAAAACTTGCATGAGCCAAACTAATGGTTGATGTTTCCATTAGCAATTCTTCCAGCTCAGGCCCTCATAATGACATGATCACCTCAATCTTTCCCCACCTGTACAATCCTTGTACAGGCATTTAACTGTCCTATCTCAGATAGGTAAGACACTTTTATTCATCCACATTAGAGACCTATGAGTTTTCTCAGAATGACTTATCTGAAATAAGAATTTTGCAAATCATGTAATGAATTGAAGTTTGTAGGAACTGTTCAAAATCAGTTTTTCTTTAGAATTACAGACCTTAATGCTTGAAGGAATTTGGGCCTTCTGCCACCTGTTGTTAAATACCTACCACTGAACTCAATGTTGGGAATACAAAGAAATCTAGGACTGACCCTTCCTTCAACCATGGACTTAAGATCTGTAAGCACCCTTGGCCAGTGTGGCTCAGTTGGTTGGACCACTGTCCCATACACTGAAAGGTCACAGGTTTGATTCTCAGTCAAGGCACATACCCGGGTTTCAGGTTCAATCTCCAGTTGGGGTGTGTGCTGGAAGCAGCAGATGATATTTCTCTCTCACACTGATGCTTCTCTCTCTCTATTTCTCCCTCTCCCTTTCCCTCCCTCTAAAATCAATAAAAACATATCCTCAGGTAAGGATTTAAAAAAATAAGATCTGCAAGCAAGTTGAATACCATACTTTGTGGCAAGGTCTAAAATGGCAAATCCTATGGAAACATTAAAAGGTCAGGTTCAGGGAATCTTAACTCAATACCTTACACTATACAAATATTCCTAATTTGGGCAAATGACAAAGATTTTGGACAATAATGCAGAGGATGTACAATTTTCTTATTTCCTCCCTGACTTCCAGTTTACCCACTAAAAAAATTGCATGTGGTCACCGAGTCATCTAATGCTCATCCACCTGAAGTCAAAATTCTTCTTTGCTCAATGTGAGTACTTATACAGTAGGAAAAACAACAAACAAACAAACAAAACAAAAACCTCTCCCTCTAAGCTCAAGGCTTTTTTGAGTATGCACAATTATTTTCTGTTGTTATAGGCTACTTAACTTAGCAGGACTGGCTTTCTTCATTAAACATACCACACTTGTAAGATTAATTCTGGATTCAGATACAGTTTAAATTATCACATGGTAAAAACAGCCTCTGTGTTCAAATCACTCATTACATTTGAATGTTTAATTTTCTTCATCAGCCAAACAATCTACTCTATAAAAACGAAATATTAAAATTAACCGTTTCTCCGAGACGGGTAAGCCACGCCCACCAGCCAATCAGAGCGGCTATATGCAAATTAGCCCAGCCAACATGGCAGCCGCCACTCACGGACCTGAGTAAACAGCCCTTTCCATTGCGGCAGGAGCGAAAGTGAAGCTGCGCCCGCTCAGCTCAGCTCCGATTAAACTGCCTCTAGCAAAACACAGCTTTGAAACATTTGAAACATTGTAACAATCATAGAATCCTCCGGAGCTGAAGGAAAGAGCAGCTCCGGCCTAACCAGTAAAAGTAACAATTGTTTCATTATAGACGCTGCCAGGTGAAGCAAAGAGGAGGCTTCAGTTAGAAGGCCGCCTTAAAGAAACAGTGTATCAATTATAGAAGATAATCCCAGGCCTTCAAGGAACAGCATCAATTATAGGAGAGAAACCGCAAAAACCTGCGTCCAGCCAGCCTTGCTGGGACGTTGGGTCAATGGGAGCTGTGGGCAGCCTTAAAGCCCCTCACCGAGGCTGGTCAGGCACGCCAGCAGGTGGACATCCCCCGAGGGGTCCCAGACTGAGAGAGGGCACAGGCCGGGCTGAGGGACCTCCCGAGTGCACAGAGCGGCTGCAGGGCGGGACAGTGCAGGACCCAGGACCCATGAGTGGGAAAGAGGCGGCAGAGTTGGAGGGCACCGGGAAGCGGGTAAGAGGCGGCAGGGAAAGGTCTCGGCCTGCTTGGTGGGCTTCCCAGGCCCTTTGAGGGGCATCGTGGAGCAGGAAAGCAAGGCTGCAGGGGCCGGGTTCCTGCTTGGCAGCTCCCCAGACCCCTTGGCGGCACCGGGAAGTGGGAAAGAAAGGCAGCAGGGGACAGGTGAGTGGAAAAGAGTTGGCGGCCTGCTTGGTGGCTTCCCAGGTCCCTTCCGGGGATCAGGGAGCAGGAAAAGGCTGGCCTGACCACGAGGCGGGGTTTTCCCTGCTTTCTGGTGGCTGGAGGAAGATGGGCAGTAGGCAAGCTTGGGAGGCAGGCCGTACCCAGCCCTGG
>PVJC01046355.1:0-13342 GCA_004026665.1 Murina feae
TTCCATTGTATGTTCTTGCCTCCTTTGTCAAATATTAATTGAGCATATTGGTTCAGGTCGATTTCTGGGTTCTCTATTCTATTCCATTGATCTATATGTCTATTCT
The DNA here is from genome assembly GCA_004026665.1 of Murina feae. Taxonomy (NCBI): domain Eukaryota; kingdom Metazoa; phylum Chordata; class Mammalia; order Chiroptera; family Vespertilionidae; genus Murina; species Murina feae. Next base: position 107 of record PVJC01046355.1, read on the forward strand.
TGTGCCAGTACCAGGCAGTTTTGAGAACAGTGGCTTTATAATACAGCTTGATATCTGGTATTGAGATCCCTCCTACTTTGTTCTTCTTTCTCAAGATTGCTGCAGCTATTCGGGGTCTTTTTTTATTCCAGATGAATTTTTGGAGAGTTCGTTCTAGGTCTGTAAAATATGCCGTTGGTATTTTAATGGGGATGCGTTGAATTTATAGATTGCTTTGGGTAGTATTGACATTTCAAAGTTTTCTTTATTTCTTTAAGTTGGTCTTCTTTATTTCTCTGATTTTTTTAAATATTGCAAATTAGAAATACAGATATGTATGCTTGAGAGGTATATTGTAATGAAAAATAAAAATCAATAATAACAGAAATATTTGGGGGTGTCAAAGTATAAAATAAATGTGAGATGCATTTTATCATTGTTGTACTTATTTTTATTTCACTCTCAATTAAATTTTTGTTATTATTTGAGAATGGTTACACTGTCCGCAGCACCAAGATATTATTACTCTTTATGGACTTCCCTAGATATTACAAGTTTAGAAGATTGTTAGATCTGTCTGTGTATGGGTTTTAATAGCATAAAGCACAGTGTACCTTAGCTTAGAACATTTTCATTAGAGGGTATTTTTATTCAAAAAATACTTGTTGGTGTGGATATAATTAAATTGGGGAGCTTGAAAATTATAAAATTAAGAAAGAACATAATAATGGGCATGTATAGCCTTAGTCCTTTCCCTTCTGACATGCATTAACATTGCCAAAGTCATTAGCTGTGCAGGTTGTATTTGATAGGGAAATAATTCCACTATAGTGATTATATCAATATTGTATTTATCATTGTGCAAAAGAATGGAATGAGCAGAAGACCTTCAAATTAAAAATAGGTTAAAAATGGTAGGTATCAGAGTATCTGGAAAGAAAACAAGTAATCATTAGACATTAGAAAATATATATATATATATATATATATATATATATATATATATATATGTAAGTAGTATGCATATGAGGTTGAGACTCCATCACGATCATGACCAGCTCAGGAGGAGGGACTGGGCTCCACCTGAGCCTGAGAGATCAACATAGAGGGGTGCCTGCTCCAAGCCTCTGCAGCATGGCTGAGGGCAGGCCCACAGTGAACACACACACACAAACACACACCAGGCTCCTGCTCCCAGCCTCCTTGGCACAGCTGGGGTAGACTCCCAGGAAACACACACACACACACACACACACACAGTGCCTGCTCAGAACCACTGAGGTTCGGATGGGGGCAGGCCCCCAGTGGACACACACACACATACACACACACACACACTGGACGTTTGCTCTGAGCCTCCATGAAACAGCTGGGGACAGGCCCCCTGAGGACACAAACACACACAGACACACACACAAACACACACACAAACACACACTGGCGCCTACTCCGAGACTCCTGGGCACACCTGAGAGCAGGTGCCCAGCAGATACACACACGGAAACAGACAAGAGGGCACCTGATCTGAGCCTCCATGGTGTGGCTGAAGGCAGGCCACCAGTGGCCATACACACACTCTCTCTCTCTCACACACACACGGGCGCCTTCTCCGAGCCTTTGGGGTGTGGGAGGGGCAGGCCCCCAGCAGACACACACACACAAACACACAGAAACACATACATGGCATCTGCTCCGAGCCTCGGAGGCATGGCTGAAGCAGGTCCCCAGTGGACACACACACACACACTTGGAGCCTGCTCTGAGCCTCCATGGTGTGACTGGGGGCAGGCCCTCAGCAGACACACACATACACAAACACACATATGGGGCGCCTTCTCCAAGCCACCACAGTGTGGCTGAAGACAGGCCCCCATTGGTCATACACACACACACACAGGGGTGCCTTCTCTGAGCCTTTGTGGTGTGGGAGGGGGCAGACCCCCAGGAGACATACACACTCACACACACACACATTCACAGACAAACATAATGCGCCTGATTTGAGCCTCTATGGCATGGCTGGGGCAGGCCCCCAAGGCATTCACGCGCACACACACATACACACACACACACATGGCACCTGGTCTGAGCCTCTAACTTGGCAGGGGGCAGACCCCCAGTTGACACACAAAAACACATGGAGTGCTTGTTCTGAGCCTCTGTGGTGTGGCTGGGTTAGGACCCCAGTGAACACATAAGCACACACACACACACCTGCTCCGAATCCCCATGGCATGGCTGTGTGTAGGCCCTCAGTGGTCACACAAACACACACACACACATATATATATACACACACACACTGGGTGCCTGCTGAGAACTTTTGAGGCGCAGCTAGTGGCAGGGCCCACGTGGACACATACACACCCACACTCACACACATGGCCCATGTTCCAAACCTCTGAGGTATGGATATGGGCAGGCTCCCAGCAGACACACACACACACACACACACACACACACACAGGTCACCTGCTCTGAGCCTCTCACCTGGTGGGGGCCAGGCACCTAGCAGACATACAAACACACACACACACACACACACACACGGAGCCTGCTCTGAGCCTCTGCAGCATGGGTGAGGGCAGGCCCCCAGCCTGCTCCAAGCTTGAACAGCATAAATATAGGCAGGCCCCTAGTAAACACACACACACACACACACACACACAGGGGAGGCCTGCCTGTTTGGAGTCTCCTCAGTGGCTGGGGGCAGGTCCCCAGCAGACACACTCAAATATACATGGGGCGCCTGCTCTGTGACTCCATGAAGCAAACTGGGGACAGGCCCAGTAAGGACACACACACACACACACACACACACATATGGGGCACATGCTCCAAGACTCTGCTGCAGTTGAAGGCAGGCCCCCAGTGGACACACACATGCACACACATGCACACACAAGGCACCTGCTCTGAGCTTCCATAGAGGCTGGGACAGGTCCCCAGCGGACACACACAAACACACATGGGGCACCTGCTCCAAGCCTCAGCAGTGGCTGAAGGCAGGCCCCCAGTGGATGCACATAAACACACACTCACACACACACACATTAGGTTCCTGCTATGAGCCACCTTGGTTTGGTGCCCCCACTCACCTGCACCACCATCCTGCTGTGGCCAATGCCCGCCATGTTCCTCACTCTGCTGCCTTCTGCTCATGTCCACCATGTTCCACGCTTCCCTGGTGGTCAATGCATGTCATAGTGACCAGTTGTTCAGTTGTTCCACTATTTGGTCAATTTGCATATTGCCTTTTATTGTATAGGGTGATGCATTAACAACAGAGAAAAATATTTGTGGACACTTTCAAATGCCTCTTAAATTATACTTCACTTATGACTGGCTGTGGTATATATATCTTATACCTAAGGCTAGCACAGAGTACTAGGATAGCTATAGACACTTCTGCAAAGAAAGCATGCCACCCTTCCTCATCTCTTTTCTTATTCAAGCTCTGGGAATGAAGATTTAGTTCTGATAATTAATACCAGGTTGGAATGACTACAACTGATATTGCAGACAAGCTGTAGCATATTTACCAAAGTAATTTTTACTTTCATATTGTAAATTGGGCACTTGGGAAACTGTCTTAGTTTTCAGAGTTCTAGATGCTATTACTGGGTATCATATAATAAAAAGCTAATATATGCAAATTGACTGAACATCAGAACAACTGGTTGGTATGATGCGCACTGACCACCAGGGGGCAGACGCTCAACACGGGAGCTGCCCCCTGGTGGTCAGTGCAATCCCGCAGGGGGCATGCTTCTCAGCCAGAAGCAGGGCTCATGGCTGGCGAGTGCAACGGTGGTGGTGGGAGCCTCTCCTGCCTCTACAGCAGAGCTAAGGATGTCCAACTGCTGGATTAGGCCTGCTCCCCAGTTGGACATCCCTCAACAGCTCCCGGACTGTGAGAGGGCACAGGCCAGGCTGAGGAACGCACCCTCCCCCTTCCCAAATGCACAAATTTTGTGCACCATGCCTCTAGTACCAATATACTAGTTTCATTTAATAGGCTGTGTCAGTGACCATCTACCTACAACATTGAATAGAAGATGGCTTCTTAGGCATTTAATAACCACTTTGATAAAAATCTGATAAAAACTATAGACTCCTTTAAAATGTCCATATAAACTCTATTTTGCTTACAATGTGATTGCAATGGTTTATATACCAAGGATTCCAGACCAAGGTACTTCTTCACCAGGTAATAAATCATTAATGTGTGATGAACAGCCATTTCTCCCTTTGTGTCCTCAATCTCTTCCCATGATTCTAAGCCTATTGCTCAGATTTAGAACACCTAAGCAATCTTCTTCTAACTGAGAAGTGATTGTTGCATAGTATGCACATAGCAGAAGAAGCATTGAGGAATAAAGCCTAGGAACAGATTCCCACCATGAAGAGCAGCCATTTCCCCTACTGCCTATTAAGAGTTACTGGGGATTAAGCACTACCTATATAGTTATTTATCAGCAAAATTTTGATAGTAGTACTATCTACCACAGTTTAAAATAATTTATCAAAGTTTCTTATGGTAGCCAATTTATTTCGCCTATTGTGGGCTTTTTGCTTTTGCCCTGAAAGGTTATTAGAAAGGAGATCATATTTACAATAAATCCTCTGTATCATTTTTTTAGTTTTCTTTCAAATCAGAGCTTAGACTTATTTAAGACTGCAGTTCTTTAACACAAAGCTTGGTATTATGAGACTTCTGTGCTTTACCCAATTCTCACCATATCCCCAACAATCCTGAGCTGAGCTTTTTAACCAAATTAAGGGATCCTCATTTATTTTTGCTAATAGCTTGTGGGTAAGAGGACAGAATATATCTTAATATCAGGTATACAAATTGAATAGTGAACCACTAATAAAGAAGTCATGCTTATTTGCAGAACCCAGATTCCCCCTGAGTCATAACAGGAGCCAGAGATTTGAGTTTTTTTTAATATGCTTACATTTTTAAAAATAAATTTTATTGATTTTTTACAGAGAGGAAAGGAGAAGGATGGAGAGTTAGAAACATCCATGAGAGAGAAACATCAATCAGCTGCCTCCTGCACACCCCCTACTGGGGATGTGCCCACAACTAAGGTACATGCCCTTGACCGGAATCGAACCAACCTGGGACACTTCAGTCCGCAGGTCGACGCTCTATCCACTGAACCAAACCGGTTAGGGCTATACTTATATTTTAAAGCAATTTTAGGTTCACAGCAAAAGAGAGTAGAAAGTATAGAGAGTTGTCATATAACTCCTGCCCCCACACATACACAATCTCCCCCACTATCAGCATTCCAAACTACAGTGATGTATTTCTTACAATTGATCAACCTACATTGACACATCACTAACACACAAAGCTCATAGTTTATATTAGGGTTCACTACTGCTGTTGCACCTACTATGAGTTTTATAGTAGATAAATGTATATGACATGTACCTACTATTTTATTATCATTTAAAATGGCTTCACTACTCTAAAAATCCTCCGTGCTCTGTTTCTTTATTCCTTCCACCCTAAACCCTGGCAACCACTACTCTTTTTATTATCTCCATAGATTTGCCTTTTCTAAAATATCATAGTTGGAATGTTATAGCATGTAGCCATTTCACATTAGGTTCTTTCACTTAGCTATACGCTTTTAAGACTGTTCTATGTATTAGATAGTTCATTTTTTTTACCATGAAATAATATTTTATTGTCTGCATATCCAGGTTTACTTACCATCCACATATGGAAGGGCATCTTGGTTGCTTCCAAGCTTTAGCAGTTGTAACTAAGGCTGCTTTAAACATCCAGGTGCAGGTTTTTGTGCAGCTCCTTTAGTAAGTACTAAGTAGTGTAGTTGGTTGCTGAAACATATGGTAAAAATATGTTTAATTTTGTAAGAAACTGTCAAACTATCTTGCAAAATGGCTACACCATTTTGAATTCTAATCAGAGATGATGAGAGTTCTTTTTGCTTCATATGAGCACAGTATTTCTTATTATCAGGGGTTTGGTTTTGGATCATTCTAATAGAGTGGTATCTCATTGTTTCAATTTATAATTCCCTAATTTTTTTAGAAGACCATCCTTTCTATAATGTATTACTTTTGCTCCTCTGGCCAGTAAATTACATTTATGTGTGTCTATTTCTGGACTCACTATTCTGTTCCACTGATCCTATTTTTTTCCTTTCACCAATGCCCCTTTATCTCGATTACTGTAGATTTATAGTAAAACTTGAAGTTGGTTAGCATAAGTTTTCCAGCTTTGTTCTTCTATTTTGATATTGTGTTGGCTACTTTGGGTCTTCTAGCTTTACACATAAACACTACAATAAGTTTGTTGATATCCACAAAATAAGTTGCTGATATTTTGTTTGGAATATCATCAAATTTGTACATAAATTTGGGACTACTTAACATCTTGACAATATTGGATCTTTCTGTTCCTGAACATGGAAAACTTCTTCATTTGGTTAATCCTTCTTTGATTTTGTTCATCAAAGATTTATATTTTTGCTGATAATGATCTTGCACCTACATTGATAAACCTATACCTAAATATTTTATTTTTGTGAGTACTAATACAAATGACATTATGTTTTTAATTTCAAATCCCACTTGTTCATTGTTGGTCTGTCAGAAAGCAATTGAATTTTGTAGTATATCAACCTTGTATCCATCAACCTTACTGTAACCATGTTCCTGGAGTATTCTTTTACACATTTTGTTAGATTTATATCTATTTCATTTTTGGAGTCCTTAATACAAATAGTATTTTTTCTAATTCCAAATTCAACTTGTTCACTTCTGGTATATAGGAAAGCTATTGACTTTCACATATTAGCCTTTTATTCTGCAAACTTGTTAAAATCACTCACTACCAGGATTTAAAAAATACTTTCAGATTTTCACTATAAAGAATCATATAATCAGTTTTTTAAAAATATATTTTTATTGATTTCAGAGAGGAAGAAAGAAGGAGAGATAGATAGAAACCTCAGTGATGAGAGAGAATCATTTATTGACAGCCTCCTGCAGGTCCCCTACTGAAGATTAAGCCCTCAACCCAGGTGTGCCTGACAGGGAATCAAACTCTGACCTCCTGGTTCATAGTTCAATCCTCAACCACTGAAGCACACTGGTCAGGCTACGAAGACAGTTTTATTTCTTCTTTCTGACTCTGTATACTTATTTCCTTTTTTTCTCTCATTGCATTGTCTAGAACTTCCAGTATGATATTAACCAATAAACATATATGCATAGCCCATGGACACAGACAATAGTGTAATGAAGGCCTGGGGTGGGGTGGGGGTTGGGTGGAATGGGAAATGGAGGACATTGTAATAGTGTCAATAATAAAAAAGAAGGGGCATCCTTGCTATGTTCCTGATCTTAGAGTATGATGGGTTTTATTTTGGATTTTTTGTTTGCCTGTTTGTTTGTTTTTGTTTTTAATCTTCACCTGAGGATACTTTTCTTTGTTTTTTTTAGAGTGTAGAGAGAGGGATAGACAGAAAGAAATATAGATGTGAGGAAAAACACATCAATTGGTTGCCTCCTGCATGATCCCTGGCCAGAGCCTAGGCTGGGGAGGAGCCGCAACTGAGGTACGTGACCTTGACCTGGAATCGAACCCAGGACTCTTTGGTCTGCAGGCTGACTCTCTATCCACTGAGCCAAACTGGCTATGGTGGTCTTGTTTTTTTATTCACTGTTAAGCTATTTTAATTAATGTATTTAGACTGTTGACATTAACACTTGATTTGCTATGTTAATAGCAAATTGTTCTTTGTTCAAATATTTTGTCTTGTTTTTCTGCCTCTGTGGTTTTAATTGAGCATTTAAATTATTTTATTTTATTTTATTTTATTTATTTTCTTAGCATATTGATCACATTTTTAACCATTTTATAGTTGCCTTGGAGTATGCAATATACAGGGTGTTCAGAATAAATGTATATACACTGCAACAGCTGGTAGCTCAATTTTGAAAATGAAATGTATTATAATAAATACTACCTGTATAATTAAAGTGTGTGTATACATGTTTTAGGGACTATATATACATATATATATATATATATATATATATATATATATATATTTAAATATGTATATATTTAAAATTAATCCAACTCCACTTTCAAATAACACTATAGCACTTCACTAGTAGTGCAAGTATCTTATATAATAAAAGAGAAACATGCAAATTGACCATTACCACCAGCCAATCAGAGCAGCTGTATGCAAATTAACCCAGCCAAGATGGAGGCCAACAGCCATGGAGCTAGAGCAAACCAAAGGCTTCTGTTGTAACTGCCTGCCTAGGCTGGCTGAGCCTCTGCTCACAGCCACGCCCACCAGCCAATCAGAGTGGCTGTATGCAAATTAACCCAGCCAAGATGGAGGCTGGCAGGGAGGCTCTGCACTGGGAGCCTCCACAGCCAGCCAGCATAGCTGTGCCGGGTGTGTCAGCTCAGTGGGAGGGGGGGGGTCTGGCCTGGGGCCTCCTCGGGGCATCCAGGAGCAGCTGTCCTGGGTCTGCTGCCTGGCTCCGCCCCTGGGAGCCTCCGAGGGGTATCCAGGAGCGCCTGTCCCGGGTCTACTGCCTGGCTCCACCCCCTGGGGGCCTCCTCGGGGCATGCAGGAGCACGGGGCCTCTGCAGGGTGTGCAGGAGCAGCCGTCCTGGGTCTGCTGCCTGTCTTTGCCCCCCGGGGGCCTCTGCGGGACATCCAGGAACACCTGTCCTGGGTCTGCTGCCTGGCTCTGCCCTGGGGGCCTCTGCGGGGTGTCCAGGAACACCCATCCAGGGTCCGCTACCTTCACCCGCCCCCCAGGGGCCTCCACAGGGCGTGTGGGAGCGTCTGCTGCACAATGCGGAGAATCCGAAGCCAGTTCACTGCCCAGCTCCACCCCGGGTGTGTTTGCTCAGCAGCAGGGCCCCACCGAGGGATTCTGCACCAGCATCCCCCCCTGGCTTGCCACCCAACTCTGCACCAGGTGTGTCCCCTCAGCAGTGTGGGCCCACCAGGCATGTGCAATCGTGGGCCCTCCGGTGGGAAACGTCCAGGCCTGCACTCACCAGCCTTCCCACCCCCCAGTGCAAGAACCCTGAAGGGGCTGTGGGCAGCCTGAAAATGGCTTTCAGCCCCTCACTCAGGCTGGCCAGGCATGCCAGCAGGTGGATATCCCCCCCGAGGTGTCCCAGACTGCAAGAGGGCACAGGCCAGGCTGAGGGACCCCCACCCCCCGAGTGCACAAATTTTTGTGCACCGGGCCCTAGTCTATATATATAAAAGGCCAATATGCAAAGTGTTCCATTGGGAGTTTGATGGGGAGACCTGGAGTTAGATCATTCGCTATGATGTGCGCTGACCATCAGGGAGCAGTGAAGAACAAAAGAAAGCCCTGGTCAGCAGCCAAAAGGCCCCAATTGGCCCTGATCACCCTACCAGTACACGAATTTTACACATCAGGCCTCTATTCTTGTAATAAAAAATATTCCTAATCCTTTCATCCTGCCTCTTGTAATTTGCTGTTATTCATTTCACTTATACATAGGCTAAAAATATTGAATATATTTTCTATTATTATTTTGAGCACACAGTTATTTGTTAGATCAATTTCAAATATGAAAAACAGAAGTTTATATTTTACCTACACTTATTCCTCTTCTAATCCTCTTCATATTTATACAGATCCTAGTTTCTGACCTATATCATTTTCCTTCTTTCTCAAGAACTACTTTTAGCATTTCTTGTAAGGCAAGTGTACTATCAACACATTTGTTTAATTTTATTTCTCTGAAAATCTTCACTTTTTAAAAATATGTTTTTATTGCCCAGCTGGCGTGGCTCAGTGGTTGAGCATCAACCTATGAAAGAGGAGGTTATGATTTGATTGCCGATGAGGGCGCATCCCTGGGTTGCTGGCTTGATTCCCAGTAGGGGGTGTGCAGGAGGCAGCTAATCAATGATTCTTTCTCATTATTGATGTTTTTATCTCTCCCCTTTCCTCTCCGAAATCAATAAAAACATAGTTAAAAAGATACAAATATATTTTTATTGACTTCAGAGAGAGGAAGGGAGCAGGAAAGATAGAAACATGCATGATAGGAAAAAATCATCAATCTGCTGCTTCCTATACACCCCCTACTGGGGATGGAGCTTGAAACCCAGGAAATGTGCCCTGACTGGGAATTGAACCCAGAGCTCCTTGGTTCATGGGTTAACACTTAACCACTGGGCAACACCAGCCAGGTTCTCTCTCTCTCTCTCTCTCTCTCTCTCTCTCTCTCTCTCTCTCTCTCTTTTAAATTTTTCACTCACTCTCTTCTTGCTTGCATCATGTTTTCTGAGATGTTGGATATAATTTCTCTCTTTGTTTCTCTCTAGGTAAACTGCATTTTTAATCTGGCTTTTTTCAAGCTTTTTCCTTTTCTCAGATTTTCTGCAATTTAAATATGACATGCCTAGGTAAAGTTTTTGGTTTTTGTTTTATTTTTAGTTATTTATGCGGATTGGTGAGATTTCTAGATCTGTGGTTTGATGTCTGACATTAATATTTGGAAATTCTCAGTCATTATTGTTTCAACTCTTTTTTCTGTTCTGTTCTCTCTCTCTCCTTCTGGCATTCCCATTACAAATTATACATTTGAGTTATCCAACAGTTCTTGGATATTCTGTTTCATTTTTCAATCTTTTTATATTTATTCTTCATTTTTTATTTTTCTGTTGACATATACTCAAGCTCAGAGATTCTTTTCTCAACTATGTCCATTCTGCCAATAATCCCATCAAAGACATTCTTTATTTCTTTAAAAAAAATTTTTTTTATTACATAAAGTTTTACAAAGATTGGTACATATATCTCTTTTTTCCCCTGCCCTTCCGCCCGCCTCCCCTACCCTCCAGTGTTTTGTGTCCATTATTTATGCTTAAATGCATGCACCAAAAGTCCCTTGGCTGATCTGTTACCCCCCCCCCCCCCAATGTTGACATTCTTTGTTTCTGTTACAGAGCTTTTTATCTCCAGCTTTTCATTTTTAATTTTGTTAGAATTTCCATCTCTATACTTATATTACCCATCTGTTCTTACATACTGCCTACCTGTTTCTATTAGAGCTCTTAGCATGTTAAACATAGTTGTTGTAAATTCTCAGTTTAATAATTACAATATCCCAGTCTCATTTGAGTCTAGTTCTGATGCTTTCTTTGTCTCTTTAAATATCTGTATTTTTCCTTTTAGTATGCCTTATAATAATTTTTTGTTTAAAGTTGTGTAAGATGTACTGAGTAAAGTAAAATCTGGTAAATAAGCCATTGATGATATGATAGTAGGGTTTTGGGGAAAAGGAGAGTGCTTTATTTTTATTTATTTTATATATTTTTGTTGCTGACAGTATTACAGTTATCCCACATCCCTTCCCCTCCTGCTCAGTCCCATATAGTGCAATCATGTGATACTTGTTTTTCTCTGACTGACTTATTTCACGTAGCATGATACTCTCCATGCATGTTCCATTAGAGCTGATTGACTTCATATACTCCATGCATGTTCCATTAGAGCTGATTGACTTCAGTATACTTCCTCCATGTTGTCTCAAAGAGTATGAGATTCTTCTTTTTTACAGCTGCGTAGTATTCCATGGTGTAAATGTACCACAGCTTTTTTATCCACTCATGTACTGATGGGCCCTTGGGCTGTTTCCATATCTTAGCAATTGTAAATTGTGCTGCTATGAACATAAGGGTGCATACATTCTTTCTGATTAGTACTTTGGGTTTCTTAGGATATATTCCTAGTAGTGGGATCACTGGGTCTAATGGCAGTTCCATATTTATTTTTTTAGGAAACTCCATACTGTTTTCCATAATGGCTGTACCAGTCTGCATTCCCACCAGCAGTATATTAGGGTTTCTTTTTTTCCACATCCTCCCCAGCACTTGCCATTTGTTGACTTGTCAATGGTAGTTATTCTAACAGGTGTGAGATGGTACCTCATTGACATTTTGATTTGTATCTCTTGGATTATTAGTGACATGGAGCATTTTTTCATGTGTCTCTTGGCTATCTGTATGTGTCCTCTTTGGAGAAGTGTCTATTTAGATCCTTTTCCCAGTTTTAATTAGATTGTCTTTCTTTTGTTAAATTGTATGAGTTCCTTGTATATTTTGGACATTAACCCTTTATCAGATGTATCATTAGCAAACATGTTCTCCCATATAGTGGGCTCTTTTCCTTTTGTTGATGGTTTCTTTTTATTTGAAAAGGTTTTTTTATTTTGATGTAGTCTCATTTGTTTATTTTATTCTTTGTTTCCTTTGCCCTAGGAGATGTATCTGTAAACATATTGTTACGTGAGATGTCTGAGATTTTGCTGCCTATAGTTTCTTCTAGGATTGTTATGGTTTCACAACTAACATTTAAATTGTTTATTCATTTCAAGTTTGTTCTTTTGTATGGTATACATTGGTGGTCTAGTTTCATGTTTTTGCATGTATCTGTCCAATTTTCCCAACTCCAATTTATTGAAGAGACTGTCTTGACTCCATTGTATGCTCTTGACTCTTTTTTCAAGAGGCACATGAAAAAAATTTTAAACTCACTAATCATCTGAGAGATGCAAACCAAACCCAAATTTCCTTCTTGTCCTCCCCATTCCTTCTTTACATTCAGACCATCCTTCTGGTATTTTTTTCCTGAAATTCATTCTTTGTAAGTTCTTTTGATGAAGGCTTGAAAAGTTTTAACTTAGAATGTCTCCACCTCCTAAATCATTTCATTCTTTTGGATACAGTATTACAATCACATGGAGTTCTATAACTACTTTTCCAACATAACAACTTTGTATTAGTCCTTTTGATAGGGGCTCAAAAATTATTGTTTCTCTAAGTGGAGTCCACAGGTAAATTTTCAAATAACAATAACTACTGTATAATGGTCATTTTCTGTTGCCTGTTCAAGATGATTAGCAAATCTAAGATTTGTTCTATCTCTTTTGCATCAGCTCTAATACTCTAGGAGGACATTTTGCCTAGATCTTACACACTGAGAATGAATTCCTGGTTTCAGGGTCTCCTTTAGTGTCTTACATGAGCAGGATTATTTCTGGAGAGCTAATACCTGTGGATTTGGTGATCTCCTGTATGATACTGGAACTCTCCCTGCAAAACCTATGACTTGTATATCTTCAGAGGGAAGAGGTGACCATTATTATTTCTAGTTCCACTATATTAAGGTATAATACATTATTTTTTT
>PVJC01046356.1:0-13342 GCA_004026665.1 Murina feae
AGAAAGGGAGTGGACTGACAATTTTTGGGGGTTAAGGGTGTTGGGGATGCGTGAAGAGACTGGACAATAATTGTACACCTATGGATGAGGACAATGGGGGGGCAAGGTCAGAGGTTGGGGTGGGAATTGGGAGGAGGGGAGCTATGGGGGAAAAAAGAGGAACAACTGTAATAATCTGAACAATAAAAATAAATAAAATTTAAAAAAAAAAAAAAAGAAAAAAAAAAGAACTGAACAGACATCCTTCAACAAAGAGAATATCAAGTGGCTAATATGAAAGGATGCTTGACCTCAGTGGTTATCAGAGAAATGCAAACTAAACCCCATGAGACATCACTACAAACCCATCAATATGTCTAAAAATGAAAAGGCTGACAAATATCATATTTTGGTGAAGATGTGGGACAATTGGAACTCCTTAACTTGCTGGTGGCGGTACAAATCGGTTACCAGCACTCTGGAAAACTGGTTGGCACTAGCTATTAAAGCTTAATATACACTTTCCTTAAATTCTACTCTTAGGTATCTAACTCAAGACAAATGAGTGCCTATGTGTACCAAAAAATATATGCACAAATGTTTAGCTTCATTTGTAATAGCTCAAAGTAGGAAACAAACCAAATGTTTATCCATAGTAGATGGTTAAAAAAAACCAACCCATAGTATATTCATACTATGGAACACTACACGGCAATGACAAAAAACACACGTCGCTAGTACAGACAACAATATGGATAAACTATACAATGTTGAGTGAAAGAAGACATAAAATAACACACATGATTCTACCTACATGATAAACAAAAGCAGGTGAAACTAATCCATATTACTGGAAATGAGAATTGTGATTGCCCTTTTGGGGGTGGACAGGGAAATCATTATTGACTACAAGGGAACACAGGGTACCTTCTGGGGTGCTTAAAATATTCTACACACTTTCTATGGGTGGAAGGCACACAAGTATATACAAAGGTCAAAATTCATTAAGCTGTATACTTAAGATTTATGTTTATTGCTGCATTTAAGTTGTATCTCAGTTATAACAAACAATCTGGCTACACAAAGGAACTGAAATCTAGAGTGATGAAACATTAATTCCACTAGGGCACTGGGTTTTAAAATTACCAGGTCTTAGTTTAGTAGTACTTAATAGGGTAATATTGAGTCAAACAAGTCTTGGTGTTTAGCTCTATAAAACTATATAGAAAAAAAGCTATTATTCTAATCTTTCTCTATATTAGGATCATTTAACTGATTTATATATTATGCAGAAAATGTACAGAACATTTTATGTAGGAAACACTAAACAATTTTTGTTGAATGGAAGGGGTGAAAAGGCCCCAAGAGATGTAGAAGTGGCTTATATCCAAAATGCTGATAATGGAGCCAAAAGTAATGACATAATCATTAAACAATTTTAAAGAGCCAGGATCTCTCTCCCTAATGAGAGTCTTAATACCATAGATATGCATGCATTCTTGTTTCCTTACAGTAATTTAATTCATTTTCAGGAATACCCTGTGAAAAGTGAACATAAAAATCTAGCTGACATGCCCTGACTGGTTTGGCTCAGTGGATAGAGCATCAGCCTGGGGACTGAAGGGTCCCAGGTTCGATTCTGGTCAAGGGCATGTACCTTGGTTGTGGGTGCATCCCCCGTGGGAGGCGTGCAGGACGCAGCTGATCGATGTTTCTCATCAATGTTTCTAACTCTCTATCCCTCTCCCTTCCTCTCTGTAAAAAATCAATAAAGTATATTTAAAAAAATCTAGCTGACAGAATATATTAAGTAGTAGATTATAATGATAAGTATACAATGCATTTCTTAAATATAAATGATTTTGTTCAGACAGATAAAAGCAAGGAAAATCTTTTTATGTAGTTTTCCCAAATTTGCTTCAATGGAACATAAACCAGGTTTTGATTCATTTACTGGTAAGTCTCAGCCTGAAAGAACTCCATGGTCCCTTTTTATAGTTCAATTTTCAAATAAGAAATTAATTTTAATAGTGAGTGATAAAATACTTTTAAAGACATTATGAAAACAAGTTATAGACTATAACTTGACCCAAAGTAGAGCTATGAAGAAGACAGGACAAGAATGAAACTTGGCAAACAATAAAACATTGGCATTCTGAATAGAGGAGAATCTGCCAGTCTTTGGAAAGGTCAGAGAAAAAAGGTATATCATTCATTATTGGGGTATCTAACAATAAACACTGTGTTTTTAATCTTAATCTTGTGCTTTTTCCTAAGGCAGCCTTTCCTTTTTTATTCTAGCAAGTACACTGACAAGAACCAAAAATACCTTTTTCAGGGTTCACTAAATTAGCTAAAGGACAATAAATGTTAAAGACAATAAATGCTCAATAAATAAACCTATATATCAAAGAAAATCTAACATAAGGGATCCTTTGTTCCTTCACACAGCCAGCTTCTGCAATTATCAGTTCCTACTGGTTTCATGGCTTTTCAGAGGAATTCATTTGTGTGAGTTCCCTTTAATAACCTTCTTACTATACTGAGGAGAAAGGGAAGACCAAAGGTTTTATGTTCTGCTTCAGGATGGGAATGATCAAAACAGTTGTTCCATTAAATTGCAACTGTCCATGTTCATAATACCATTTTTTTCTCAATTAAGGATACTTATGATCAAAGTTGTACCATATCCGGAAAAGCCACGCACTCTCGGCTTTGGTAGTTCTTCTTTCATTTTCAGGAATACCCTGCAAACAAATAATAAAGAAGTCAATATATAAACAAAGATAAAAACACATTTATTTAAGAGTCATTTCTTTATACAACCAGAAATATAGCCTATTGTGTATGAGGTACTCTCCAACCTGGGGGACATTAGAAATTTTCCAAGTTGCTACTCTGTTCATGGAACATTAGCAAAATAAAACCAAGTAGGGAAATTCCATATTAAGCCTGACCAGCCAGGAGGGAAAACTAACATAGCAAGCTGGCGTCTTTGAAATAGCTTCCAAAAACATAAACTGGGTCCTTATTTGTAATGTTGTAGGGCCAATAGAGGGGAGTTCGGTGAATGGGCTCATGTCGGCTCTGACATGAACTAGTTGGGCAAGTCCCTTCCCCTCTGTGGGCCTACCTGCATTTCTTCATGCATGCAATGTGAGGGTTAGAAACTATTTAAGGCCCTTTCTAGCACGAATGTTCTATGGTTCCATGATTTTAGTTTCTTCCTGGGTATAAATGAATCTTCCTTTAAATATATATACACAATAGAAAAATGTTCAAGAATACTGCATGGACTTAACAATAGCCAAAAAAACCCAACAAAACAAGAAACACCTGTATTTCCTTTTATATCAGTAGGCACAGGTTTGTTCTATGTCTCGCTTTTTGAAGAGAAATTAAGCTATTAATTTCACCACATAAATACCTGTACACCCAACCCCCACACATTCCATACTTATACTATTACTTATACTATTAAGTATACATACTTAAACTATTCCTCTGTGCTTCCCAGTGGACACTCACAATATTGAGCAAACAATATAAAAACCCAAGACATCCCTAGGGTTTTGAAGGCAAGGGAAAAATTGCAATTTTTTTCCTGTATGTCACAGGTGGTATTCACCAACCTCGTTCTCTCCCCTGTCACTCCATTTCCATTTCTCCTCTGTGATGACAGAGGTGACAAAGCAGGTGGAGACTAAGGGGTAATGATCAAGCATTTGTCTGGTGATCTGTATGAAAACTTTACTTTTTTTGGACATGAGATAGAAGCATTAAGGAGCTATTATCCACTTGGAAACTACCCCAGCAGCTGAGTATCATGGGAATTTATCCAGCCTAGTTTGCTCAGATATTTCAAGCCCATGGAATTATACTTCAAGGCTCTTACAAAAAAAAAGAAGTACTTACTATATCACATAACACACTTATCACTCAAACCTAACAAAATTAGCATTTAGGAAATGGATATGACTAATGATTTTTTTAACCACACCCTGAAGACAAATAGCCCAGGGCTTGTTTCAGACAAGAAAAAGAATTGTGTTTTGAAAGAGATGCTTTTCACCTTTAAAAATATTTCTGCAATTTCCCATCTAATTCTAAAGTCTAGGGTAGAGTCACATATTAAGTGATGCTCAGAATCCATTAAAAGGTGGATGGAAAATACCAGGAAAGAGTGATCAGTCTACAGAAGGCACAAAATTAAACAGCACTCAGTCTACCAGTTTCAGGTGCAGAGGAACAACTGAGAAAGTAACACATGGAAGCAGGCAAGAAAATGTGGGAAAGGCTAAAGCACAGAGTAAGAAACTGCATTCTCCTGATCAGGCAGGAAAGACTCCAAAGCTTCTAGGCAGTTCTCAAGGGCAGCTGCTGGTCATCCAATTTGAGTTACACAGGAAGAGCAGCTGGAGTGGGGCTTACATCACAGAAAAGTCTTCATGCACAAATCCAAGTGGAAAAAGGCTCCCTGTGCCAGAGTAGTCACTTGAAAACTCAGGAGTGCTTATGGGACTGTTCTCTGCAGCCAAAGCCCAGGTAGGCTCACAAAGATGAGAGCTGTCACCCCTGATAACCACACACTGTCTAAAATTCAGTTTTGTTTCTATCACAGAGTGAGACAGGCCAGGAGAGATGCCAGTTAAAAGCTGATGCAAATAGGACAGGATCTAAATAATGGTGGCATGAAGTCTACAGCAGATTGTTTTCTTTCCAAACAACTGTACATTTAACAGAAACGCCAGGGACAACACAAATGCATATTTACCAAATGTTCTTGGTCTGAATCAACACCAACCCTAAAGGAGAAAAACAAAAGGCAAATGAGATCTTGAAGCCAAAAAGAGTGTATTCACATATGTATATTGTCAGAGAACTACTTTTTTTCAATGCAGAAGCTATGGAATGGTTAATGTTTTCTTGCTTCTCTCTGGATGTTGATATAAATTTTTGGCTCCTGCCACTTTGCTTAGCAACAGCTCAGATCCTTAGACCAGCCGGGTCTACTAATAATTCTCTTCCTACAATCCAACTTACCACTTTCAGAAAAATAACATTTGCTTCTCTGAATACAAGTCCATTATAAGCAGAGTCAGAGAAAGCAGCATTGTCCCAGTTATTGAATAAGAACTACTTACTGGGGAGTTCCAAATACAAGACTGGCACAACGCAGTTCCAGCAGGGAGTTTCATGTTTTTGGACCTCTCAGCTCTCATGGTAACATTCTGTTGTGATGACCGAAGAGAGGGTCCAATTACAGTGTTTTGTTTTTTTTTTTTCATAGGCTAATGGATACACATTAGCCTTGGTTCCTCATAATTCTTTTTCATCTGCTCAGAATTCTGCTTTTCTTTTCCCAGGGAACAGCTTCATTATAAAGAAGTTCTCTTTGATTCTTCTCTATCTTCTCAACACCAGCAGCACTCAGCAACTCTGTTAATTCTTTCTAAGCTGTCTCTCACATCTTCTCCCCTTTCCATTCCAACTTCTCACGCTCTGGCCTCATTCTGACTCACCGGGTCTGTATCAACTGGATGTAAGGTTTTCCAGCTGCCAAACTCTCCCCTAGATTTTGCTATTTAGAGCATAGACCTCAGTGGGTCATTCCCTTGACAAAAGACTCTGAGAGCGGCTTACAACCCAGAGGGTGAAATCTAAAGTCCTTTGTGTGGTATTCAAAATTCTCTACAAATTAGCACACCACCGCTCCAACCTGCCTTTCCCCTTATTCTATTCTATATACTCTCTCTTAGCCACACCTGACTATTCCCCTCCAAAATTCCTGTCCTCTCCCAAGCCTCCATGCCTCTGCTTATGCTGTCCCCTCTATCTGAAATACTGTCCCTTGTTTTTTTACTCCTTTTACGAATTCCAAATAAACCATTCTCTGACCCTCTCCAAGCAGAATCATTTTTCCTTTATGCTTTAACAACACTTTCTAGAATCTTCTATAACACTTAACACAGTACAGTATAGCTATTTACCTGTCAGTCTCTCAAACAGACTGAGAGCTCCTTGAAGGTAAAGGTCATGTCTCAATTCATCTCTGTAGCCCCAGAGTCTAGCACAGTACCTGACACACAACAGGTGCTCATATGTTTAGCGATTAAGGTCACTACTACAAACAACATAGAAAAAATAGCAGTGTGAGAAGATGTAGCAGTAGCAACTCAGAATACAAATAATACTGAAGGGAGAGAAATGATGCAAGACCTCATCTGAAAGGCAAGTGAATCATGGTCAAGTATTTGAAAACAGATGGATTCATAATTCCAAGAAAGGTTCATTTCTTCTTTGTTAAAATGGCCAGAAGCTGCTCAATAGCTTCTTTAGCACATTAAACTCGAACCACATTTGTTCATCTAAAGTGACACCTAGTGGTCTTAGAGAGAGAGAGCACCAATTTAATGTAATAAACATTTAGAGAACACTTATTATCTGCCAGGCATTGTGCTAGTAGGCACAGGACATAGACATGAATTAGACATGGCCCCTGCTGTCAAGGAGCTCAGGGACTAGTGGGGGAAACAGACACAACTGAAGCATAATCCCCAAAGACTCTGCAATCAGGGAGAGCTGGGTTCTAATTTGATCTCAGCTCCTTTCCAGTTGTGTGAATGAACTTAGTCAAATTATGTAGCCCAATGAACCATGATTTTATCACCTGAAAAACAGAGATAATATTCACCACACAGAGTTGCTACAAGAATTAAATTTAAAAAATGCATCTTGAGATGTTAAAAGAGTGTCAGGTATGTCATTAACATGAAGTGGTAGCTCTTATAACAATACTAGAGGCCTGGTGCACAAAATTCATGCACTGGGGGAGGGGGGCGGGTCCCTTAGTCTGGCCTGCACCCTCTTGCAGTCTGGGACCCCTCAAGGGATGCCTGCCTGCTAGCTAAGGCCCAATCCCCCTGGCAGTCGGACATCCCTCTCACAGTCCAGGACCCCTCACTCCTTACTGCCTGGCTGCTTGCTGCTTCTTATTGCTCAGCTTGCTGTTCCTTAGCACTGCTGCAGAGGCGGGAGAGGCTCCTGCTACTGCCACTGTGCTTGCGAACCGTGAGCCCGGCTTCTGGCTGAGCAGTGCTCCCCCTGTGGGAGCGCACTGACAAGCAGAGGGCAGTTCCCGCGTCTGCCCCCTTGTGGTCAGTGCATATCATAGTAACCAGTTGTTCCACTGTTTGGTCGATTTGCATATTAGGGTTTTATTGTGTAGGTTATTTTTTAAAATATATTTTATTGATTTTTTGCAGAGAGGAAGGGAGAGGGATAGAAAGTTAGAAACATCAATGAGAGAGAAACATCGATCAGCTGCCTCCTGCACACCTCCTACTGGGGATGTGCCTGCAACCAAGGTACATGCCCTTGATTGGAATTGAACCTGGGACCTTTCAGTCCACAGGCCGATGCTCTATCCACTGAGCCAAACTGGTTAGGGCTAGGATTGTTATTATAAGGCTGATTCAAATAAGTGCTGATATAAAGATACCCAACATTAAGCAAATGGAAGAAAGGTTCCAATACAAAAGAAGATGGCAGAAAGGAGAACGCACTTGAGCTATGTCATTTCTTGGGAGTTAAAGATAATTCAAGGCAAAGAAACAATAGGAGCAAATGCTTGGAGACAGAGAATTGCAAAATGTGTGTGGTAAATGACAGGGAGCCAAATGTGACCATCACAAACTATGAAAAGATATAGGAATAGCTAGTTGGTTGGCTCTAACTCACTGAGGATCTGTTGTCTATACAGCAGCTGGAGTGATGCTTTTACCTTACAAAAATAATCACGTCACTCCTTTACTTTAAAATCTTACAAGATTTCCAATTGGACTTTAAAATCCATATTCATTACCATATCCTATGAGACCTGAAAGCAGGGGTCCACAAACTAAGGCTCATAGACCACATCCAGTGCACTTCCTGTATTTTGTGAATAAAGTCTTGTTGGAACATAACCACACAACTGACTTATGTATCATCTGTGGGGCTATATATATATATGGACTTCAGAGAGGAAATGAGAGGTAGAGAGAGACAGAAACATCAATGATGAGAGAATCATTGATTGGCTGCCTCTTGCATGCTCCCCACTGGGGATCAAGCCTGCAACCTGGGCATGTGCCCTTGACCAGAATCGAACCTGGGACCCTTCAGTCTGCAGACCAATGTTCTATCCACTGAGCCAAACCAACTAGGGCACATCTTTGGGGCTTTCACGCTAGAATTGAATAATTGAGACAGAGACCATGTGGTCTACAAAGCCTAAATTTTACTAGTCTCCCCTTTACAGGATGTGTTTGCCAACTACTACCCCTATAGGATTTTGCCCACCTCATTTCCTATCTACACTTCAATCACTATATTCCAGCTATGTGGACTTTTTTCCCTATTCATTAAAGAGGTCAAGTTTGTTCCTGCCTCAGGGCTTTTGCATATGCTTTTGTCTCTGCCTGGGCTGCTCTTCTTCCTGCTCACTGTTTAACTGGCAGTACCCTGTCTTTCAGAGAGACTAAGGTTAAATGTAGCTGTGTGTGTGTGTGTGTGTGTGTGTGTGTGTGTGTGTGAGAGAGAGAGAGAGAGAGAGAGAGAGAGAGAGAGACCTTTCCTGACCTCTGCCTACAAAATATGTCACCATCACCTAGTCACCAACACAGTACCTTGTTTGTCATTATAACATTTAATATCACTTAAAATTGCCATTTTCATTTGACTGCTAGTTTAGTCTTCTCCCACTAAAATACAGATTTATGAGACCAGGGACTTTTTCTTTCTTATTACTACTGCTGTATCTCTCTAGAGCAGAATCTCAATCTTCACATTACTGACGTTTTGGCACAGATCTTTGCTCTGTAGGATGTTTAGCAGCACCATGGGCCTCTACTAACTAGATGCCAATAGCAGCCTCCTATCTTAGATTGTGACAATAAAATGTCTCCAGACATTGCCAAACGTCCCTTGTAGTGGGGGCAAAATAACCCTCAAATGATAACCATTAAGTTAGAGCTTAAAACAGTGCCTGGCACATGGGGTGCTCAATTTATCGAATGAATGACTAAAAGGTACATTAGCAATGCTGTGCTGAGAGCTTTACAGATATTAGCTCACAGACTACTTACAACAACCCTAGGAGATGGACACTAACACACATGACAAGTGTGGAAATTGAGGCTTAAAAGGGTAATTTGAGGCTCAAGATCAGATAAGTGGTGAAGGAAGGAACAAGAACTCAAAATTAATGAGCAAGAATTCAAAGTCAAGTCTAAGTCTGCATTAATCTTCAACTTTAAGAACTTATTTCACCCTCCTCAAAACTGTACTAACCAAATTTCAGAGTTGGGAAGTGAAACTTAAATTCCAGTCTCTCTTTGCAGAGGTCAAAAAGTCCCAAAATAAGAATAACAAGAGTTAACCTAAAACTGTAAGGTAATCTATAATAATAAAAGCATAGTATGCTAATTGGACCAGACGTCCTTCTGGATGACCTTATGGATAAAGCCACGTCGGCAGGGGCCAAGGCAGCTGCCACAGAGGCAGGGGCTGAGCCCCTTGCATGAATTTTGTGCATAGGGCCTCTAGCAAATATATAATTAAGAAACAAATTATGCCATCGTTCAGGCAAGATGGAGCCAAAGAGTTTGCAAAGATGGTGAGGTGTATTCAACTTTATGTGAGTATGGGAGAGGTTGTGTTTGTCTGTTTGTTTTTTTGGGGGGGAAGGCAAATATATAATTAAGAAACAAATTATGCCATCGTTCAGGCAAGATGGAGCCAAAGAGTTTGCAAAGATGGTGAGGTGTATTCAACTTTATGTGAGTATGGGAGAGGTTGTGTTTGTCTGTTTGTTTTTTTGGGGGGGAAGGGAATAAATTTTGGTTTGTGTAAAGGGAAGTTAGATAACTGATTTTACCTGAACATTAAGACTCCATTTAAGAGTATTATTTTTCCAAAATTCTTACATTTAATTTTTTTAGAATAAGGAGTCTTCATTTATGAGCTCTTGAGAAAAGGAAAATATTTAATCCTTTCAAAATTTACCACCCTCATTTCTTGATGAGGTTTCCAGCATTTAATTTTCTGTATGACACTGAACAACTTAGAAATTTTTAAGCCTCTATTTCCTCATTTGTAAAATGGAGCTACTGTGATTAGATAAATTTGTAAAATGTACTTTATAAATGCCCAGAACGTAGTAGATGCTCAAAAAATGTCCGGTCTTTCCTGAAGTAATAATCAGGGTTATATAAACATTTTTGTGTGTTCTTTACTATATACAGCAGAACAGAAATTGCAAGAAAGGTATTTGAATAGTAAAGCAAGATAAAGATAATAATCACATTAAAAGTGTGTTTTAAGGTTGGCTGGTCTTCAGAATGAAAAAATGGAAAATAGATTCTATAAAACGTGAAATACGGTTTTTTCTAATGAACCCTAGGTATTCTGGAAGCTCAGTAGGTCTTTTTAAAAAATATTTTTACTGATTTTAAAGAGAGGAAGGGAGAGTGAGAGAGAAACAGAAACATCAATGATGAGAGAGAATCATTGATCAGCTGCCTCCTACACATCCCACACCAGGGATGGAGCCTGCTACCTGGGCATGTGCTCTGACCAGGAATTAAACTGTGACCTGTTGGTTCATAGGTCAACATTCAACCACTGAACTATGCTGGCCAGGCTCAGTAGCTCTTAAGGTCTATGAAGTTTCAGCCAAACACAGGACTAAAATCTACAAAGGCTTTAGCAACACAGGCTGTTATATCCATGGAAACAACGCAGAACTCTTGTGATATGAGGGAGCCTTCCAATTGAATACATTAATGAGTGTGCATCTAAGATGGAGACCTCACAATCTCGACCTTGGATTGTCAGGTCAGAAACCATGCTGATCATAAAGATGAGAAATAATGATAATATCTTATATTGATTAGGGTTGAGAAAACAGGACTGTTTTATAGGGTGCAGAAAAAAATTTTTGATGATCCAATCTGGTGATATGGATCAAAAGCTTTAAACATATGAATATTCTACATCCAAGCAATCCACTTCTAAGAATGCATCGTAAGGAAATAATCAAACAAATACACAATGATGTGTGCATTTACAAATGTTCACATTGTTTTTGGTACTAGTAATAGCAAAAACCTCAAATGCTAATGGTAATAGCAAAATCCGAGAAACAATACAAGGTAGAGATTTGGTTAAATAAATTATAATAAATAAATAAATAAATAAATAAATAAATAAATAAATAATAAAAAATATATACAGCCATTAAAATAATATTATTTACTAATAACATAAATGCCCATGCCATATTACATTAAAAATAAGTTTATAAGAGTATCTGTAGTATTGGCCCTTTTTGTTAAAAATATATAGAATGGGGAGAAACAAAGATGACAGCATAGGTTAACACTGGGAATTGCTGCCTCGCACAACCATTTCAAAAACACAATGAAAAGAAAAAACAGACACCACCCAGACCCACAGGAAGGCTGGCTGAGTAAAAATTCTACAACTAGAAAGAGACTGAGACTCAGAGGAGGTGTGGAAGTAACACACAGAGGTATGGAAGCACGTGCAAAGGGGGCTCGCTGAAAGGGCTGGCAGCTGAGGATGCGGTTGTCTCTTTCATAGTGGAGGGAGGCACAAGCTCCCGATGGCTCTGAACTCCAGTTCCAGGCGAGTTTCTGGGGATCCACACTCATACGGGGAGAAGCTGGACTGTCTGGCACCGTCTGGCACCATCTGGCACTGGGAGGATCTCCAGAGCAGCTTTCTCTCGGTGGTGACAAGAGTCACTGAGACCCGGTGCCTCTTAGGGCAGGGCTGAGAATCAGCCATAGCTGTTTGCTCCACCCTGAGATCCCCGCCCCATCCAAGCTGTGTGCAGAGGCGTTTGCATATAAAAGGCTGGGAAGCCTCAGGCAGAAGCTAAAATAGCATCTCCTTTAGAGTTCCAAGAGCCAGTGTACCCAGTGGTCAGAGTGGGACCATCCAGTCTACAACTCCTCAGATCCATAAGGGATACACTCAGGGGGCAGACTCAGTAGGAACCAAAGCCCCACTGAAGCAAGTCTTGCCCCATAAGGGTGTCTCCAGCACAGAAGTTCTATAACCATAGACACAGTTGATTCTCACAGCCAAGTGGCCTGGAGGTAAATTCCTCTCAGTGATACCAACAATAATCAAGGCTTGGCTACAACAAGACTGTGCACAAAGCCAAAAAGCAGTGCACCAAGAGTGTCCACCTCAGATAATTGGGGAGGCTGAGCCACTGGGCCCCATAGGACACCTAGTACTGAAAACCACTCTATCAACACAGGGAAGCAGCCAAAATGCGCAAAGAAACAGATCACAAATGACAGAAATGGAGGAAAACAAATGACTGGATATAGAGTTCAAGACCATGGTTATAAGGTTTTTTTAAGAATTTTCTAGAGACTGCCGATAAATCTAATGAGACCCTCAAGGATATGAAAAAGGCCCAGCTAGAAATTAAGCATACACTGACTGAAAAAAAGAATAATATACAGAGATCCAACAGAAGACGAGAGGATCACAAGAATCAAGTCAAAGATATGAAATACAAAGAAGCAAAAAACATCCAACTGGAAAAGCAAAAAGCAAAAAGAATCCAAAAATATGAAGACAGTGTAAGGAGCCTCTGGGACAACTTCAAGTGTACCAACATCAGAATTATAGGAGTGCCAGAAGAAGAGAGAGAGCAAGAGATTGAAAACCTATTTGAAGAAATAATGACAGAAAACTTCCCCTATCTGATGAAAGAAATGAACTTACAAGTCCAGGAAGCGAAGAGAACCCCAATCAAAAAAAAATCCAAGAAGGACCACACCAAGACACATCATAATTAAAATGCCAAGGGTAAAAGACAAAGAGAGAATATTAAAAGCAGCAAGGGAAAAGCAGTCAGTTACTTACAAGGGGGAACCCATACAACTGTCAGCTGATTTCTCAACAGAAACTTTGCAGGCCAGAAGGGAGTGGCAAGAAATATTCAAAGTGATGAATAGCAAGAACTTACAGCCAAAATTACTTTACCCAGCAAGGCTATCATTCAGAATTGAAGGTTGGATAAAGAGCTTCACAGAGAAGAAAAGGCTAAAAGAGTTCATCACCACCCAAGTATTATATGAAATGCTGAAAGGTATCCTTTGAGAAGAGGAAGAAGAAAATGTAAAGGTAAAAATTATGAACAACAAATACATATCTATCAACAAGTGAACCTAAAAATCAAGTGAATAAAAAAAATTGATGAACAGAATAAACTGGTTAATAGAATAGAATCAGGGGCACAGAAAGGGAGTGGACTGACAATTCTCAGGGGGAAAGG
>PVJC01046357.1:0-13348 GCA_004026665.1 Murina feae
TAAAAATAAATTGGCTCATGAATGGTGTTGAGAAGAGCACAATGCTTTTTACAAGAAGACAGTAGCTCCAGGACCTTTCCTAACAGCAACAAGCCGAGAAGAATATGGAGTCTGCGATTGGCCTTGTCTAGCCTCATTTAAGACAACCGGGAGGCACAAGACTTTGGACACCTAACTGATTTCACTTGGATACCTAAAATGGCTGGAATAGCCATGCTACTGTGCGTTCTGGCTATCTGAGCTGCTTATTTCATCAATGTGGGCTTTGAATAGTCCCTGACACAAAATAAATGCTCATTATATCTCTGATAACACAACTTGTGATCTGAACTTTACCTATGTAGTCATCAAGTACTAGCTCTGTAGCCAGTGATACTTTGCTTGGTGCTGAATAATTCAGTTAACACCTTTACCAACCAGAATGTTCCCAGAGCAATCAAAACCCTGTATGTACCTCAAGAGGTTTGATAACAAACTATAACTTTAAGACTTGAAAAATGTTCAGTTTCTCTTTATTAGATGAGCTTTTTTACTTTTAGGTGGGGGGAAAGGCCAACTTAATGAACTAAGGAAAAAAATAAAGATGAAAGCAAAGCAAATATAAAATGAAGAGAACATATGTCTTTTTACATGATATATACTGATATCTGTCTTCTATTATTCATCTTTCTGCAAGATTTACATATTTCTCCATTTATACATAGGGAATTGAAGACTTTAAATGTCTTCCCATTCCCTTAATAGATGCAACAATATTTGGGATTCTAGGAGACAACTGATTATTCTTTAATGAGAAATTTATCAGAAAGAATTTTGTTCTCAAAAATCATCGTGAATTTAGAATCCTCTTTTGTTTTCCCACCAATAGGTCACCTACTACTCTCTGGTTAGGTTTTTGGGAGGAAACTTGCCATTCTACTACATATTTCTCTGTTTCCATGTTTCCCAAGCATGGGAATTCTGAGGTAGGATGAGAGAGGGACCACTAATGTCAAGGCTAAAGTTAAAGTACAAACAAGAAATTTTAAATTACCCCTAATATTAAGAACACAAATTAAATACAGTTCTCTCATACCCATTCCTCCTACCTCTCCCTCTCTCTCCTTCTCTCAGACCCTCTCTCCTTTCCTTGGTTCACAGGAATTTTAAAAATTCTGTCTGGTCACCAACTATTACTTAATAGTTTATTATATAAACTATTATTTTTTCAAGATCTGCTTACCTATAAGCTAGATTATAGAAAATGAAAGAATAAGAAAAATGCATTTTTTTTTCAGTATTAATAGTAAAAAAACTTAGAAGACACTACTGAAACAAATGGGTTAGCCTTTGTGTACTCTAAAGGGTGAGCAGCTAGCAGTTCTGCCCACTAATGAGCTACTTTTGACCTGACTAACACCAATTCAGGGCCTCTAGTAACTCTAGTATCTACTCATTCACAAAGGCTTCCCCACCTCATGCCATTTCCATCCAATGGGCTGTCTGGCTGATCTGCATGCAATATTGTTGGCCAGCGTAAACAATTTACAATGGGAATTTTATTTCTGTAATTTCAAAGGAAAAAGAAGAAGAAATAGCCATTGATAGCAAAATATCATTTTCCCCCTCTTTCTAATGGATAGGTAATAACCAAGATATTTCTGAAAAGCTGTCCAGGGTGCCTGTCACTGCTGGCAAGATTTCTGACCCTGAGAAATATATTTACAAACAGCCCCTGTGATTATGAGTTGTAGGCCCCTTGGAGAAAGCTGCTTAGAGAAGCACCAGAGAAATTATAAAACTAGTCTAAACACTTGACACACCGACTGCACCATTCATACACACATGCGGTTTTGCATGGAGGAAAACACGTAAAATTATACGTTCTGAATTAAATTTAAAACAACATATATACAATATGCGTTATAGAGAGTTCTAACAATAAAACTCGTATTTCAATACATGCCAAAGGGCTGGAAAATCAGGAAATTAATGTAAATTAGATCAGACGTTGGCACCTTGCAAATCCATATTCCCATCAGCCCCAGTCCTTGAGCTCCAATTTAACTTGATTCTGAAAATCCTCTTTGTGGCCTGATTTGGAACCTATTACTTCTCTTTTGAAAGGAGAACATTAAGGGAGGAGAAAAGGAATATGTGAAGAAAGGTAACAATAATGCACGTGAACTAAGGGATCATTTTGCTTCATGTTCCCTTTCAGTCCCTCCTGCCCTTGCATGGATCTTGGCATGGGTTTCTGTTCTGGTGCCAATTTAGTAAAGGCAGTGGGCATCCTGCTGGAGTGGAGAAGAGCAGCATACTGTCTTCAAATGGAAACTGTTTGTCAAACAGAAGCCAACAGAGGAAATTAGGAGACTAGGGGTTAAAACAACTGTGATGATGCAAATCAGAGCTTTGTTCTATCCAGGATTTCTCTTAACAAGGGCTATTAGGCAGCAGGGGCCTCTGGCTGGTCCCTTGGGAACACTCTGCAACTTGAGCATAACTTTCCCCTAGGCATTCTCTCCGAGTGCTGTTCTCTTTGCAGAATATGAACAATGTGTCTCCAAATAGTGAGGAGCTGTGCACTTGACAAGGTATATGGAACCCACACAAGAGCATTTAATTGAAATAAAATGATCAATTGTAGTGTTCGTCCAATCCCCACACATAGTACCATATTTTTTTTGTGTGTAAGACGCCCCCCACTTTTCCAATCCAAAATTAAAAAATCACTATTTTAATCATAAAACAGAACGCATTTTTATCTAGTCATTGCCGCAGCTAATGTTACATATCAGTACTATGATATTATGCAGTATATCACCTTAGCCTCTGCTGCATCACTGCTCTCTTCTTCATCACTTAGTTCCAGACATATCAATTTCCTCAACTTCTATTGTATCACTGCTGTCTTCTGAGTCATTGTCTATATATGTGAAATCATCCTCATAAACTGGTGGCATTTTTATGAGCTAACTTTGTTCGTGTTCTCACGGCCAACCGTTCTTTCCTCATGAAATTGAAGCACCATTTTGCCTTTCCTGTAAAATTAACAATGTTCATTTCGCTTGCAAACATGCTTGTCTGACATTGAATAAGCTTGGTCGACACATATACGCCACTGGTGCTGCTCCACAACCCAAGTCATTAGCCTCTGCTCCAAGTTTACCCATCTTGCTGGTTTTCCTCTTAAAGCCGTCTTCTTCTTTGGGTATCTTAAGGAGTCGTTCTTCCTGTTTTCTTCACTGCCTGATCATACACTCATTGGGAGAAGGTCCAAATTGTCTCAGTGCAGCTCTCTTTCCATGTCTTTTGCATAGCTGATTCCATTCAGTTTGAATTTTGCAGAGTAAGACAATCGCTTACTGGTATTTAGTATCTTTTTTTTTTTTTTTACATCTTTATGGGCTTAGAACACTCTAGTCCCTGTTGCATCTGTGCAATCTCCACCTCCAACTCCAATTAAGGCATCAGCTGATGTCACTAACAATAAGGCTCGTGATTGGAGGAAGCCTGTTTACAAGATATAGGCAAGTACACACCCCCCGCGGCTCCCTTCTTGGCTGACTTCTTTGTATAAGACACCCCTTGATTGTTAGTCTAATGATTTTAGGAAAAAATAGCATGTTATACACAGAAAAATATGGTAAATTTCTTGGATAAAAATCAGTTAAAGTTTCCCATAGAAGAAACATCTGGTTGGTTGACTGAAATTAAATTTACAAATCAGCAGTTTTGGCATTTTACACAGTTTGAGATTAATTTTATAATGTTATCTGAGTTTATTTGTGCTTTGTTTTCAAACTCAGATCAATGTCCAACCGGGGGGGGGGGGTATGATATAGAAATAACTTTGCCTAGTGAGTAAATCATGTAAATACTAATGGGATAAATTATATAAATAGTAACTTAGGTCATATTTGAGTCTTCAGAGCACTTTTATAGGTATTATGTCATTTGACTCTTGTAATAAACTCATGAAGTAGAGAAAGAAGATATTCTCAGTTTCACAGTTGTAAAAACTGAGACCAATGGAGTTATCCTGCTCAAGGTAACATTTAACCAGAACTTAAATTCAGGTCATCTGACTTTAATTCTAGTGCTAATTTTCAACTCATTGGGCTATAAAAATATGCTAAATTTAAGAAAAAGTGCTTTTAATGACTGGTTAAGGTTGTTGCTTTTGATCCAGAAGTAGAAGAGTGAAAATGAAAGGCCCTCACCAGAATATATTGTATAATAACACTGTGTTTATAGGTATTGATTGATACAGTCCATATATATGTGTGTACATTTGCATTTTGTGTGTGACCATGCCCTATAGATAGTGACCAGTATTCACATGGCTTGTGCTGTTTTGAAATGTACTGGTAAATCTGGCCTTTCTTAGTCACTTTTTCACATGTTCAACAACAGTAAAAGTACTTCTTGGCTGCCACTATCCCCTTTTTATCCTTTAAGAAGCTTTAAATAGAAAGGAAGAATAGAAAGGTGTTGTTTATAGTAATAGTGTGTCCTGGATAAGATACAACTTTCAGTGCCTATCACATCTGAAGCTAAAATTTGCAATCTTAATTTTCAATTTGAAAAAGGAGGTGAGACCATTTCTTTATTGAATGTGCTTAAGAATGTACCATTTCATTTAAAAATTTTTCCAAAATATTAAACTTCCTTTTTTTTAAAGCCACAGAATTTTATGTGGCATCTGAACATACTGTGAATCTTGGAAAGAGTGCAAATTTAGTTTGCTATAGGCTAATAACTTTTTCCTAGCAGTTCAACCTAAAATTCAGGAAATTGCCTCTTCAAGTATGTGTGTGCCCAGAAGCACATGAAAAGATGCAATACCTGTGCATAATGGAAATAAGGGAATAAAGCTAAAGAATACAAATGCCACACACAGGCCTGTCTTTTAATTTCTACCATTTTCCCCCCGGCTTCGATAGTAAAACAAAGAACAAGCTAACAGCAAGAGATTAATGTAAAAAAAAAAAAAAAGAAAAAAAGATGGTTCTTCCCCAAACATCCTGCCTTTTTTATCCCACCGTCTGGAAAATGAATTGGGGATTCTGAAACCAGCAGTGCTTTTTCCTTTTTCTTCATTAGGAAGTGTATTTGCAAAACAAGCTCCAAATTTTTGCCACTCCTGATTCTTGGTCACAGGGATCGCCTTCAGTGACACAATCTTCAATGTGTATGAGCCAGGGGATCATTTCTCATCCAGGGCTCACAACAGTTCAGGCGCAGCTGAAACCGCCCCTCCCACACTCTCCACTTCAACTGCAGCAGCTCATTATCAGGAGCACGTTGCAAAGGGCGGTGCAAGCACAAAAATCAATCTGATCGCCTGTATAGCTCTGCAAAATCATTCCAGGGGAGGAAAAACAGAAACATCGGAGAGAAAAGAGAAAAAGGGCTGGGAGGGTGGAAAGGAGCAGGAATGAGGACGTCGCCCTCACGGGCCCATAAGACTGAAGTTTAATGGCTGAGTGCTTGTTTTGAACTGTGACCTGAGGTTTGGCTGGGCACTAACAGTGGCATGCCTCATCAGCCACTGTCATAGCCACCCCGGGGTATACCTCCAGCAGGGAGTCAACTCCGCATCCTGAATTCTCAACTACCAGCTACCCACTGCCTCCTCTGCACGCACTGCTGAGACCCTGCCGAGAAATCAGCATGCAACCCAAGGAAGCATCCTTTCCTCTGGAATAAAAATTAATATTACTTGTCATATTTCATGTCTGAGCTCTTTTCATGCTTTATCCTCTGGTAATGAGGGCTAAATTACCAATATTAGTAGATTTTCATGGCTAGCACAGAAAGAGCTGTTAGCAGAATAAATGTTTGCCTTGCTTCTGTTGGACACAGACTCTGCTAATGCAGCTTTGCTAATTATTTCTAAATAGGCAATAATCTGCATCCCCTAGTGCTGGATAGTGGATTGGCCACGTACCTGCTATTTCCCTTATTTACATGTTTTACAACTTTATCAACTACACTAATTACACTCTGAGCACTGTTTAAAATTTTCTGTTAATAGAGATACAATGATGCACCAGAGGATGTGTATTTATGCCATAATTACGCCTCTGTTCCTACGATGCAGTCTCCAATTAGCTGTCTACGGTGGCACAAGCAGCTGCCTGATATTCTAAAGCAGTGAAACATCTGCACGGCGGATGATACGCTCACATGGATTTTTTTTTTAAGCCTAGAAATTTACACCCAAGGGAGTGCAGACAAATAGGAGCCTGTCATGTGTAGGGATGATTAGAAATCCTCACCATGGCAACATTGGAGCAGCCATGTCACAGAGTGAGGGGACACATGTCTAGATGAAGGCGCTAAAAACATTTGCCTTTTTATTTTTTTTTAGCTTCAGTCTTCCAAACTTCCCTCCCTCCCTCCCCCTTTCTCTTTCTCATATTCTTCTCTTTGCATCTAACGCCAACCAAAACAGCAGGTGAAAAGGCCAAAGTCTGCAGCCATGCAAGGCATATGACACATGGGATTTAGTGTTAGGAAAAACAGTGTGCAGTCAGAAATGTCAGACCCAGAGAATGCGCAGGGCCAAGGAAAGGACGTGTGTGTGTTTTGTTTGAAAAAGATGGTAATGATGATGATGATGATGATTTTTTAGCGGTGGGTTAGGAGCAAGAGGCAAGAAAGCAAATAAATATTAGACAGAATCCAGCAGTTGAGGTACCTTATTCAGAGATGACACCTAATTTAAAATTTCCTTTTAACCCTCATTAACAGTTACAATTTCTGCATGAACAGTTGGCTAGCACACATTAGTGAGAGTAGGGCAAGGCACACAAATGTCTTCTAGTCTGATATTGAATATATTTCTTAATGGCTGGTTCTTTGAAAAGCCTGCCTGTATAAAGGCAGTGCATAGATGTATGTAACTATACTTATAAAGGGCAGTAAATCCTATAGGCAAATATGGAGGAAATGAGAATAATACATCATTGTATTTCCTAGACTTATATCGACTCATGAATTCTATTAATTTTACTCTTGTTAGAAATTATGCTTTGACTATAATTTGACCAGTAGACTTCAAAGGTGCATCTGATGGTATTTATTGTTTTTGTTGTTATTATATTGCCTTTATTCCTATATAAGAATACTGAAATTTAACTTATTAATTTAAAAGTGGGTTTTCCAAATAATTATCTTATCAGATGATCATGGCAACACTTCACAATTAATAACAAAGACATGTTTAAAGATATTTAATTAGCAGAGAACTGAGAGGTGAATGGGGCTACTACTAGTGAAATAATTAGAGGGAAAATGCTTTAATATGTAGAGTAATTATAGGTAGGAGCAAAAATGTAACACATGTGCTAAATTATAAGAATACCACAAGCAATGTGAATTACGTTAAGGATCAAATCTAATCAGTTAAAATCAGGGCTTGTTCTGTGACTACAGTTGTGGTGGGAAGGCACTAGGTTATCCCTACTTGTGTTGCTTAACCTCACTCTAGATGATACCTTAGAATTCATAAGATGTAAGCGTAAGGTCCAGATTGCTCCCCCATAATTGGGATTAAATCATTGGTGCACATTTTTAAAAAATCCTCTAGTTCATTCTCTGGAGAAATGATGCATAATTAGAAAATATTTTAGTTATTAAAAGTCAAATAAAATATATTTTGTTAATGAACTAAATATTGGCATATATGCATAATAAACACATGTGCATATACATGTATAAAACTGGCAATGCTCTCAAAATAACTGCAGAATACTATGTGCCCATAGTAAAAATAAATATTAAATGTGAAGTTGTGTGTCTTAGAAGCAGGGTTTTATAATTCCTCAATATGTTTAAAATGACTTGATAAGATTCTACTCAAAATTTTGAAGAAAAGATCATTAGTGTTCACAGATTGTATTAGTATTATCTTGGGTTAATGGCAGATAAGTCTTTTAAGCCCAATTCTTCCAATTTCCCAACATTCTGGTACCATTGGGTACATGATGATCAATATTTCTGTCAGCCCCTCAGGCTCCTGGCTTTTATCATCCAATGTCACCAAGGCACCTTACAGTGTTTACCAATGAAATCATAAAACATTATGTTACTTTAACAGTGAAAATGTCTTTCCTCTACTTAACACTCCAGTTTAATGTGGGCATTAGTTACTTATTCATCTCCAAAAGAAAGCCTGAGAGTTGCCTTCATTTTCCCATGCCCAGCAAGTGAATTCTGAGGCAGTTGGATAGTGGCCACATAAATAATTCTTGTCATGACTCTGGTCTGTGGGTCTCATCATCCCTCAGCATACCGTATTTTGTACAAACCTTATGTTAGAGAAGTATGATATTGGAGATCCACCATCCACCACATCTGTCAGTACAAGGACAGAGTTTATCTGATAAACAAGTCATTTTTGGAAACTGCAGATGCTCCCACTGTGAAGTATTAAATGTGGCCCCGCTTAGATACATAGAATGGGGTTCTGGTCGACTGAACGCGGGCTGATAAGCTCTGCACAGCTCAGAATGCTGTTTGCCCACATACTAATGTTAAACAAAAGAACCGCAGACTGCAGAGAAAGGATGCGGGTCAGCCCAGTAAATTGCTTAAACCCTTAGGCAGCCTTCTGAAAAGAAAATGCATGAAAGAAGCTGATATGAGCTTTTATGCAGAATTGTTCTGTTTATTATCCCTGTTAAGGAAATGATGGCAAGTGTCTTGTTAAACTCTACATTCCCAATAAGGCAAGAGGACTGACTCCCTTTTTAAACAAGATGCAATATGCCACTGGTCATCACTTGATAAACCATACATCTCTCCCATATTATTTCTCCATTATGAAGACAATAAAAAGACAATAATAAAGCAGTACACATAATAACCATAAATGCTGTTAAATTGTGTTCCAGTATTATCCTACCTGATTTGTCACTGGGCAGTCCAAGCTAATAACAATCTGTCATGGGAGAAATCCATTTTGTATAAAAATTTCACAATCTTCATTAAAACTTTGTTAGTGTAATTGTGATGACTCAATTTCAAATGAATTGCTGGGACAGTTTAATAATATAATCAGAATAAAATACATCATTGTGGCAACATGTAAACTTAACCTGAGTAGAGCAGGAATATAATTTTATTAGTAAAATTCTCCAGTGGATAACATGACAGTCAATATTGAATCTCTCTTCTGTTAAGGGTTTGAGCTGGGGGGAGAGCAGGGAAGGGTCTTGAGTTTGCTAGACTTTCAATACTTCCCCTCAGGTCTGACCCCTTAAGAAAGAGAATCTTTTCTGAAAGCAGATTTTTCTCCTGCTCTCCCTCCCCTCCCACAGAGACACTCCCATTATGATTCATGTACTGGGACAAAGGAAATGAGAGAAGATTTCAAGGCTGAATAAAAATCCAGTGAGAGAACCCTAACAGATAAGCAAGGCATCCCTTCCAAATCACACAGCAAGAAAAGACTGGCAATCAAAGGGCCACTATACAGCAGAAAGAAATAAAACTACATGATGTAAAGGCAGAATAGAGAAAAACACACAGGGCAATTGTACTAACAATAAAAAATTAAAAATTACCCTTCGCTTAAAAGTAGTATAACATGTCATTGAGTACTACTTTGACATTTCCCTGCGGCTTTTCTCAACAGGCGATAAATGAAAACAATCTTGAAACTGTTCTGCTAAAGGCTCAGTGCAGGAGGCCTGTCCATAAATTGTCATCAGATAATCTTACAATTTAGGTTGCACTTAAAAGCATTTATATCTATCGGAGCAACAGGTTTTTAACAGGAAATACTCAAGTCTAGTCCCAAGTCTTTAAAAAACAACCAAAAATGAAAGACACACACACAAACAATTCTTCCATATCACAATCAAAATTTTGGAGAAAAGTTTAATTGTTCTCTCCTTAGGAAGCATAGAAGCTGAGAAATATTTTTTAAAGAGTATTAAAGGAGTAGCAAAGAGAGCCCCATACCTGCAAAAGGGGGCGGGAGTGAATCCAGGCTTGCCCAAGGACATGTGGCCAGGATTGCATGGACTTATTATGACCAGGAGAGAGCCCAGCTAACAACAGACATCAAAGGGACAGGGAGGTTTACGGACGTAAAAAAAAAATCATCTCTAGATCAAAACAAAAACAATCCCACATAAAAGATTCTGACACTGTGACACTGCAGCTCCAGTGAATGGTCCGTGGAGGGAGCTGTTGACACAAGTTCCTGTGTGGGGATAAAATGACACCATTACATCTATATGAAAAGAAGGAAAAGGAAGAGAACTTCACTGAACAACACAATTGAAATGGTTTTGTAGAAATAACTTTTAAGCTACAAATCTGCTCTCCAAGGGCATCACCTAGGGTAGATCCCTCCCAGGCACTGGCCCCTCTGTGTGTGGATCAGAGCCCAATGTCACCGCTACTGTCTGTGCAGAGCAGAGGCAGCTATTAACCCACCACTCCAAAGAGCACAGCTCTGAGAAATGCTGGGAGAAAGTGAGTTAACCCTTGCAACGCCAGCCATGGTGCTTTGGAGGAGATTACTGTGACAATGCAGCATTAGGTAAATAGGCGAGAGGGACGCTCTTGTCGGATAGGTTACTTGCAGACCCCTCTGAAGGAACAGGGCATGTGGAAGGAGTGTCATTCTGAATAATGTCTGACTTCGGAATGCATAATTGGAGCATTACTTCAAATAATTGTCATGTCACATGGCTTCCGGTACAAAGTTTTGCAGAGGAAGCCTTTCTTTTTCTTATAACTCCTTGGCAACAAGCAGTGACATATTTCAGATGATAAGAGTGGGAGACTCTGTGTGAACCAAGGATCCTAGCTGCTCAAGGTTTATTCTCAAAGACCCACACCCACTGAATCTGGAGGGTGCTTCAGGGCGCAGGACTCCCTGCCCTGCCTGCAGGGTAGTGGTGGCTGGAGCAGGGCCCAGGCGGAGTCCGGGGAGCAGTCTGGCCTCGCTGCCCTCTCCTGCGGTGCATCGGAGGACACCCACAGGGAGCAGCACACTTTCACGGAGCCTGAGGGCAGCAGTGATGGCATTTGTTGGCCCCTTTTTTTAAAAAATCGCTGACTTCTGCCTCCTCTCTTTTCATTCCTTTAGACCTCTATGTGAGAGCTCAACAAGGAATATTATGGAACTTGGCAAATTTGAATTATTTTGGATTCATTCATATTTTGGAAGGTACAACTTTTCTCTAACAACACATGTATTTCCATTGAGAAAACCTATCACAAAAGCTATTATTTGAGGTTGAGGAATTTTTTTTTTAAAAAACACAAATATTGAAATGAGAAATATATTATTTTACTTTTCAATTTCTGTGAAATTTACACTCATATTCAGCTATTATCACAAAGCATTTAGGCCTTAGGTTGTAAAAAAAATATATATCTATTGTTGAAGTGTGAAAGTCTCATGAATAAATGTTTACTAAAAGTAAAGATGATAAAAGTAACAATATTAAAACTATGTTGTGACCCTATGTGTACCTTAATGTTACTAAAGAGGTACAGATAGACAAGGGAAATTCTTTTCCATGAATTTTAGTAAAGACTTGAGTCTTTAAGAATTACCTTGAGTTAAAATGCCCTTGTAACTACAATATCACATTTACTCTCATAACAAAGTTATAGTGTGAGAGAGAAGTTTTGGTGGTAGAAATTAGGCTTTTCCATGGGGTGATGAGGAAAGAATTTCAAGGGTCCATGCCCATGAGATTGTGATCTCTTGGCAAGATTTATTCGTGAAGTCTGCCCCTACCCCTGGATTTCAAAGCCTCATCTCCCTCTGTCCCACACTGGGACAAGTCCAACCGTGCCTTCAGCAAGGCCAAGGCCAAGGCCAGTGGTCAGAGTTTCTGCTTCATAGTCCTTCTTAGTCTAAGCAATCTGCAGTAGGCCCTAGGTGCCCAGATGCCCACTAGGCAGGCATGGTTGCATGGTCCTGGACAGGGAGAGCACAAACAAATGGGGCAAGTGGTGGGGGGAGGGAGGGAGGGTGAGAGAGAGAGAGAGAGAGAGAGAGAGAGAGAGAGAGAGAGAGTTATTTGTCTCCTAGGAGGTTTTTTAAAATAACCAATTATCTTCCCAAGTTTTGGAGGGCTTGCATTGGGGTCTAACCCCTAGCCAACAATCTTTTTCCCAGGATAGACTGACAGTCCTCTGTCATTAAGTACCGCCCCCATGCCACTTTGACTTGGTTGCACTTGTCCCTCTCTCTCCCTTATTCTATCTCTTACCCCACCCCCCACCCCATCAGTGATCTTCCAGGGGGTGGGGGGTTTGTAGGAAGTAGTGAAGCTGTGCTTTTGCCAAAGCAAAGAGGCCTATGTTTCCCAGCTAAATATGTGCAATAGTGTCTGACTCCCCTGCTCTTTTTTCCTCATTAATTTTTAGCTAATTGTGGTAACAGTTATTATTAATATCTAGGTTTCAAATAGAGAAACTATGGTAAAAAGATAATGGCCATTAATTAATGCTCTAATTAATTAAGAAGGATGTTTATTATTCTGTTCATATTTTTTTCAATAGCTTGTGCTTTTTTCAGAGAAACTTCAGGCTTTGGGGTAACTACCAAACATTACTTTTAATGTATAAGCTAAAGTTGTTTCTCCAAAACATGATGCCTAACTTTATTCATCACACAGCATTAAGGATTTATATGTTGACACATTAGACTGTTTTTATCTTCTAATAAAGTAGGTCTGGCTTTCTTGTGTCTGAATTGCCTAGGTGTTTGTGAAGTGTGCTAATTGCTCACTCTACATTAGATCAACTATTGCTATGTTAATTATTTAAATTCAGCCATACATTAAAGCAGATGAGGAAACATAAAATCTAAACTAATAAAAGTGGAATAGTAAAATTAACTGTTTCTCCGGGACGCCCACAGCCAATCAGAGCAACTGTATGCAAATTAGCCCAGCCAACATGGCAGCCGCCACTCATGGACCTGAGTAAATGTTTAGGCAGCGTCCATTGCAGCAGGAGCGAAAGCGAAACTACCTGCTCGCTGGCTCCTTAGCCTTTGGCCTGAAGCAAAACACACATTTGCAACAATTAAGTGGAACAATTGTTTCATTATAGAAGCCTCCAGGTGAGGCAGAGGAGGCTTCCTTAGTAAAAGGCCTTGCCTTAAAGGAACAGCATCAATTATAGGAGATAAACTCCAAGAACATGCGTCCAGCCGGCCTTGCTGGGACGTTGGGCAATGGGAGCTGTGGGCAGCTTTAAAGCTCCTCACCCAGGCTGGTCAGGCACGCCAGCAGGTGGGCATCCCCTGAGGGGTTCCAGACTGCGAGAGGGCACAGGCTGGGCTGAGGGACCTCCCGAGTGCACAGAGCGGCTGCAGGGC
>PVJC01046358.1:0-13341 GCA_004026665.1 Murina feae
AGGACTGCTCTGAGTCTCAGATGCAGCTGGGGGCAGGTCCCCAGTGGCCACACACACACACACACACAAAAGGCGCCTGGCAGACTGGGGCTATCATAGGACA
The DNA here is from genome assembly GCA_004026665.1 of Murina feae. NCBI lineage: Eukaryota > Metazoa > Chordata > Mammalia > Chiroptera > Vespertilionidae > Murina > Murina feae. The sequence goes on from PVJC01046358.1 coordinate 104, forward strand.
TCCACTGAGGGGTCCTAGACTGTGAGAGGGCACAGGCCGGGCTGAGAGACTCCCTCCACCCCGAGTGCACAAATTTTTGTGCACTGGGCCCCTAGTATGTATATATATATATATATATATATATATATATATATATATATATATATATATAAAATTTGTATTTTAAAAAAGAGATAAAGCTAAGGAACAAAGATTATAGGTGAAGCAACATCACTAGATGAGAGATGACAATAAAATCTTGAAAATAGAAGCAGTTGAATGAGCAGGGATGGCCTTAGCAGAGTATAGAACTCTGAACTGCTATGTGAGCAAATGGAGAAGCTAAGAAGTACATGGCAGATTGGCCTGTAGAACCTCTGAAAGGATAAATACCTGGGAGCACCACTGGAGGCAAAGAACAGAAAACAGGTTTGGTTGAATTTTTGTCAGCTCGACCCCCTGTACCTCTTGGTCAAGAAGAGCTGCTAAGTTTATGTTTGTTCCTTTTTTAAAAAAATATATATTTTATTGATTTTTTACAGAGAGGAAGGGAGAGGGATAGAGAGTTAGAAACATCGATGAGAGAGCAACATCAATCAGCTGCCTCCTGCACACTCCCTACTGGGGATGTGCCCACCACCAAGGTACATGCCCTTGACTAGAATCGAACCTGGGACCCTTGAGTCCACAGGCCGACACTCTATCCACTGAGCAAACCAGTTAGGGCCTGTTTGTTCCTTTTTAATGTTTATAGTGATTCACTTTACATTTTATATATGGCTGTGTCTCCACACACAGACTAAATTGGGGAAAACTTGGATTTAAAAATGCTTATTTTGGAATTAGTTTACCTTAGCAAACATCTGAGTGTCTACTGTGCTGAGCTGATATAAAATGATTAAGTCCTGAATTCCTTCCCTCTGAGTCTCAGAATCTAACTGGGAAGACAGACTGCCCAGCTAATTATAAACATGGCAGACCGTGCTAAGGGCTGAGAGAGAGGCGTGAACTATAGGATCACAGAGGGAGGAGCCCATAGTCAAGCTGGGGGGAAGCACAGGCCTCTGAGAGAAGGGGCGGTGGACTGGATCATGAAGTATGTGACTGGGGAGGGACAGGCTTCCAAGGAGCAAAGGCCCAGCGGCTTCTAAAGGATGTTCCTGGGAACACAGAGTTGTCAGATTGTGACTAACAAGTGGTACAAGGCACACTTTACGGAGAAAAAGTACATGTGAGGTTTATATTTCAAAATAGATATCGACATTTATCACACAGCATCTGGAGATGAGAAAAGGTTTGGTTTTAGCTTCTCTCTCCAATCATCCTGCTAAAGGTCCCACACTGTCCGAATGTAAAGCTCCAGAGGAATGTAAGGAATTATGTGTATTGTTAGTGGGTTGTCATTGCTATTATCGCTTAGGGCTTAACAGGATCTCCCAGGATGAGCAGACTGTCACAGATAACCTTCCCGGAAGTGTCATTCTTTGGATATCCAGGAACACAGGTGAGGGCGAGTCCCTGATAGAACCATCAGACATCACAAAAGCCCCGTGGGAGGTGTCTTTGGAGCACGTGGGTTTTAGTGAGAGGAACCCTCTGAGCAGTCGGATTGGCCATTACCTCCAGACTGCTTCACCCAGCGTAGTGGAGAACAGTAACACGTAGAGGACAGCTCCAGCTGAAAATGGGGTGAATGATCAACATGCCTATGTGATGAGTCCCATGTCCTGTTGTGGTGGCCCCTGGAAATCAAAGACCACGGCCTGCAAAGCTTGGTTTCCCAGAGCTCCTGTTGGTAACCTGTCATCCAGGAATAGTAGTAGTAATGATCTTACCTGTTCTAACTAACTAATTCAATAAATAACTGTTGAATAGTGTCCATGCGCCAGGCATAGTTATGACTCATTCTGACCTCTTAAAAAGCACACCTGCCTCCAGGGGTCCCGTGGGCTTTGCAAGGATGAGCCCATTCCTAAATTATCCTGCTAAAAGGCCCTCGATCCAGGATAATACCGACTCAAGTCACCATATTGTGTTTGCTGGATTTTATGTTTTAAAAATGTATTTTTTGACTGTTCTGAATTTTATTGGCTGTTTGTGAGGATTTATGTTATACTTATTTACCTAACCATTGGAGTTATAAGAGCTGTTTCATGAGCATCATAACTGACTGGTCTGGATTAAGTATCCATTTTAGAAGTTTCTAGTATTTGCTGCAAATCCAAAACATAACAAGTGCAAAGATTTATTTTGAAACTGCAGCCGTGAAATTGTATGTTCTTCAGTGTCCATGAGGGAACAGATTTCCTCCTGCATTCTGAATCACAATTTATTATTGTTTAAATCAGTGCTTGACTCTTTGCATACCAGCCTGTACTTTGGGTCATACAGACTTAACCTCAGAACAACATCACTTTGTTCAATGAAAAACAGGGCCCATCCAGTCCTGTGGACTCCTTTCCCTGTATTCTACAAGAAAAAAAGCTTATTTGACTGCATGATAACCTCAAGTATAATTCCTCATAGAAATAAACCTGACAGATGCCTTATCCACCTAGCCATAGAGGGGAACTTAATGCCAGCGTCACCTTTAACTTCCGCAAGGCAGGTAGACAGTACCCTAAAAAGCAGTGGCCTAGGAGAGTGGACACAAATTCTTAAAAAAAACTGTAGTAAGGAAAAGTTCTCATTGCCCATCTGGTGTGGCTCAGTGGTTGAGCATCAACCCATGAACCAGGAGGTCATGGTTCGATTCCTGGTCAGGGCACATGCCTGGGTTGCAGGCTTGATCCCTAGTAAGGGGCGTACAGAAGGCAACTGATCAATGATTCCTTCTCATCATTGATGTTTCTATCTCTTTCTCCCTCTCCCTTCCTCTCTGAAATCAATATAAATGCATTTTTAAAAATTCTCACTGTGTTCAATGTACACTCTCAGTTTTATCCTTTTAATAGTTCCAACTCTTTCATGATGTTATGCTACTAAAAACATTTTCTTGGATTATGGAAACTCCTTCAGTGTTAATAACCCTGAAAGCAAGGTAATTAGTTAATAGATGTGTGGGCTTGGAAAGTTTCTGGCATACCTGCACTTTTAAGAAGACATTTGTCCAATAGTCCCATATTTTTGGTGTTGTCTTAGAGATGGAGGTGCTGCTCCTTAAGGGGACACGATGTGAATCTGAGTCCATCCTAATATAATGTTTTGTAATCTTGTAATATTAAAGTGTCTGAGATACCTGGGTGTGAGGAAAAAACACTTCAGCGTGTTTCTCCTTCACTGACATTCAGCTATACTCACAACAATTCTGACACCAGATGTGTGGTTTTCCCCACACCAAGCAGTTGCTGGGTGTCCTATAATTGAATTCAGTTTTGACATTAACTGGAGTTAGTGGGCTCAGGTTCACGAGATGTCCCTCCAACTTCAGATGCCAATTGCAAGTAATAGGGCTCCGGGTTACCTACAAATTCTATCTGATGACCACAAATTCCAGGTTCCCATGTTCTCCTCTTTGGAGTTGGTCATTTGCTAGAACAGCTTGCAGAATTCAGGGAAACATTTACTTATGTCTATACTTTTATTATCTAATAAGGAGTACAGAGGAATAGCCAGGTGAAGCAGTACATAAGGGTCTGGGAGGGTCCTGAGCAGGAGCTTCCTTCCCTGCGGCGTTCAGTTGTGCCACCCTCCTAATCTGTGGATGTGTTTATCAACCTGGAAGTTCTCTGAACCGTGTACTTTTGGGAATTTTTTGGAGGACGCGTCACGTAGGCATGTTGATCATTAACTCCATTTTCAGCCCCTCTTGCCTCTCTGGAGAATAAGGGTTAGGGGTGGGAGGCCTTAAAACTCCAAGCTTCTAATTATAGCTTGGTCTGTCTGGTAACCAGGCCCCATCTAGGAGCCCACCAAGAGTTACCTCATTAAAACAAAGGTCATTCCTATCACCCGGGAAATTCCAAGGGATTTAGGAACTCTGTGTCGGGAACCAGGTCAAAGCCAAAATTTAGAACAAAAGATGTTCCTAGTGCTCTTATCGCTTAGGAAATTACAAGGGTTTTGGGAGCTCTGTTCCAGGAATTAAGGATAGAGAACAGTGTATACATTTTCCATTTCATGTAGGAGAGATGATTTTATTATTTAAACTATTTAAACTTTGTAACTTGGAAGCTCCAGGGCTCTATATATCTCTATATATCTACTGTTTTGGATTTAGTAACCTTTGGGGCTGAGAAGCTAAGTACAGGAATACTGCTTTATAAACTAGCAGTAAAGGCACAGCTTGCTCCCTGCCCTTCTACTTCTGGTGTGGATTAGCAGTCCTCCAAGGTAATTGGTCTCTCTGGTCACTGTTTGTTTCCTCCCTATCATTCAGGACTTGGGGGCAGTGAGCTCTGTTTGTCCAATACGTTCTTTTTGTCTGAGAATAACACTCCCTACTAAATTTTTTAAGAACTTTTCCTCCCCTTACTCTCACCATGAGGTTCCAGTGAAAGCTGCCATCATCTTTTATGTGCATGTACTATGCATGGCCCCCAATGACCACAGCTGATTAGCCCAGAGTTGGCATTCATTAAGTCTGGGCCAATCAGAGTCCTTCTCTTAGAATTTTAAAAATTGGAAAGAAGAGAGTCAATCTTTTTCTGGAGGTCCCAGTGGTGGGTTTTCAAGCTCAGGAGAGCTCTTGAGCCTTTGTTTCCTGCCAGGTAGAGGGAACTGGTGTGCAATGAGAAATGGGGCTACTCTGTAGAGAGAAGTAGAAATGAGAGATGAAACTAGGATTTGTGTTTCTGGTTCCAAGTGCTCCTGAGCAAAGCTGGATTCTTGCCTTCCTCTTCATTTAGTCCTTCAACTCTTCCTTAGATTTTGTGAATGAATAAATCCTCCTTTTAATTCTGCTAGTTCAGATTGGATTCCTATCACATGGAACCAGAAGCGTTCTCTTTGATACCTCCCACTCCCAAACCACTCTATCCAGCATTTGAAAGATACCTATCTTGCAACTCATTTTTTTTTTCTGTGCCCAAAATATCAACTATCTGATTTTATTAAGTAACCACTGACTTGTGGTTTAGAGGAAACATAGGTAAGCTCCCACGAGATTCTGGTAAAACTTCCCCGCTATGTTATCTTATAGATTATTGGCACTATGGTGGGATTTTTCAGGCTTGACAGTGGGTTGTTAGGAGTCCTGGTAAGCCTTAGCTGGTGTGGTTCAGTTAGTTGGACATCATCCTGTGCACCAAAAGGTTGCTGGTTCGATTCCCAGTAGATGTTGCATTCTCACATCGATGTTTCTCTTTCTCCCTCTCCTTTCCTTTCTCTCTAAAAAACAATAAAAATACTTTAAAAAAGAGACCTGGTGATATGCCTCAAATTACACAAAGTCAGCTTAATGGTGATCTGCCACTGCTCTTGGTGGACTTGGCATACTTTGCTGTCAAAAGTATTGAAGAAATGTGAACCTGAAAGAGTGAGCTTGATTTAGTTTTGCTAAACTGTGTAGTTTATACCAATACAATTTCTTGATAATATCTGGATCAGGCTTTAGGGAATTCTATCTATTCTACCTGATGACTTCCCCTCCATCCCTCAATCTTGCTTACCTCTTTCTCTACCTGAGTGTGATAATTTTTCAGGTTTATCTAACTTTCTGGGAGTAAAAACATTAAAATCTCAAATGAGAGAAAGTCTTGGAAGGAGTGAATCGGATAGAGAAGAGATAAAATATAGAACTTGAAAGAGACAGAATAGAGAAGGGACATAACAAAGGAGATGGAAAAATGAGTTAAGGAGTGATAAGTATCATGAAGCAGGAAAAAGGTTAGAAAAAAGAGATCAGTGTAACCAAAAGAAGTTAAATAAGCAGCTTGAATCCTCTTCATGTATTTTGAAAGAAATGGAAAGCTTCTCACGCTTCCAGAAGAGAAAAAAGTCAAAAGTAATAGCAAAGTTTCAACCCACGGTTTCCTGTCCATCTGGAGTGAGCTGTTAGCTGAGGAATGCACGCCAGCACTGTTAGCCTCACTTGCAGTGCAGGTTGGTTCTGATTTAGCTCTGGGCATGATCTTCTGAGCCAAAGTAAGTTTTGTTCAATTTGGCACTGGATCCAGTTTTACCTGAATCCTTTGGTCTAGAAGGATGCTGCTGGGAACAGCCTGATATGCCCAAAGGACCGTTCCCTGTTCTTTCCTGCTGGAAATAACTTGAAAACAGGAATTCAGGCAGCACCCTGGCAAACTTCCCCCTTGACTTAGGACTCTGGGGGCACATCTGCCCATCTCTCTGGACACAGCTTCTAGGTTAGGTTTGCCGTGAGTGAGCGAAGTGCTATCTGTGGAAGATGATATATCTGTCTGCCTTGTAGTCTCAGTTTGCTTCCTTTGTTTTCCTTTCTTTTCCATCTAGTGTTGGTTAAATGGGCGATTTTCTTACATTTTCATTAACTAATGCCTCCAGCGGCTTGTAAAGCACAAAGAATCAGCTGATTCATCTAGAAAACAGCTTCATGCTCCCTACACACTGTGGATTCAGCATAAATACAGTTTAATCCTATCACCTCCCAGACAAAGTCAGCCTTTCAGTTCTTGCTTTAAGGGTGAGCAAGAACAATGCGAGTGTGTTTCGGTGGTTTCAGAATACTCAGGAGCAAGAATGTTACAAGTCACGGAATATACAAACCCTTTGCCAACCAATATGTTTGATGGATGATAAATGTGTTTGGAGAATAAATCCACGCTTGGGCAGAGACCCATTCTCAACAGCTGCAAAGCTTAAAGAGGATATCCTGCAGGGATATCTTTCACAAACACAAAAACACATGAATGCCAGGGTTGTTTCAGATGGACTCTGTCACCACTAAAAAGCTACTTTCCAGAGATAAAATGTCACCATGAGAATTTCATTGCTTCAAGAATGACCTGAGCTCTGTTATTTATGGGTGCGCATGGACGATGAGGCCTTTTCCTCAATGATCCACTTTGTTGAGCTGGAAATCAAGTGGAGCCGAGATGGTGGAGAGGATTTGTTTGTTTTGTGTTGTGACAGAGCAGCATGAGGATCCCAACTGCTAAAACAGCTGTGTCATAAATAACCCACACAGAGCAGATGCAGTGTAGGTGGGTGGGTGTGGTGGGGGCTGCAGGATGCCTTTGTAAATGGAATGGTTAGTCACATAAAACCCTCTATAAATATTGAAAGGTAACTAAAATCACCCATATGTATTTTTTTTTTAAAGGAAAGTTGGATCCCAAGGCTTAATGTTAATGGAATGGCCAGTCTTCGTGGGGTCCGTATGTTCGTGAATCTGCATTTCATTTTATACAGTCCTCTAAGCCACAGACCTGAGCAGGAGTTCTTTCTCCCACATCTTCCATATCCAGTCACCAGGCCCATAATTTCTACCACCTAATATTTATAGAGTCTAGCTTCCCATCTTTTTCTTTTTTTCAGTTTTATTGAGATAGTATTGACATATGGTATTGTATTCATTTAAGATGTACAATGTAATGGTTTGATATCTCTATCTATTAAAATGATAACTACCATAAGTTTAGTTAACATTATTACCTCACAGTTACACATTTTCTTCCTTGTGATGAGAACTTTTAAAATCTGTCAGCAACTTTCACATGTATGATATAGTATTGTTAACTACAGTCACCATGATGTATATTAGATCTCCAAAACATATTTATCTGATAATTGGAACTTTGTACCTTTTGACCACATTTACCCATTTATCCAACTTCCTGCATCCTTACAACCACTGATCTGTTCTCTGTTTCTAGGAATTTTTTTCTAGATTTTATATAAAAGTAAGTTCTACACTATTTGTCTTTCTCTGTCTCTCTTATTTCACTCAGCATAATGCCATTCATGTTGTTGCAAATGGCAGAATTTCCTTTTTTATTAGCCTCACCTCTTAATCTCCATGACCAAGGTTATGTAAAATATTTTTTACTAGTATTCCACTCCATTCTCGTAGCCCTTGTCTCACTCTGCATTACTCATGTCTCAGTACTGCATTACTGCCCAAGAGATCAAATCCTGGCGAAATGTATCTGTCTCAGTGCTCCCCAACTCTTCATGAAGGACAGAAATCTAAATTCTGGCGTGTGGCATGTAAAGCCCATGATTAGCTTACTTTATAGCCTCAATGATCACAACCTCCCTCAGGCACATTCATATAGGGCTTCTGCCATTTTCCTGGAAGAAATCAGCCTTTTTGCTTGTCCTCTGTATGTGTGCATGGTGTTCTCCTAGATTTGGATGGTCTGTCTACTCTCATCCCAGTCTTCTTTGGCCTAGTAAACTCTTCCTCATCCTTCACAACTTAATCTCAAAGTTTTTTCCTGTTTAGCATTTCTTGATCATTCATGCAGAATTGGGATAGTGTAATGAATGCTTATTCACTTTGCCATTCAGCACGTGCACACCCTTCTGGAGGACACACAATTTTACTTAGTGGCACCCCCTTCCCATTCTCAGTTCATGTGCTTCATGTGAGGCTGACTTCATCCCTGGACCTGAGGGAGTAGAGCACGTGACTTAGGTGGACCCAAGCTGAACAGTTCATCTCCTTGGCCACAGCCATTGTTCAGTCATGAGCATGTGATCAAAAGTGGGCCAAAGTCAAATAAGATTCATTTATGGCACTGCTGTTTGATCTCCTGGAGAAGCAGATTTTCCTTTTGTTGAACTAAGAGTCGAGAAGATATTAGCCTAAGTTACTAGAATCCTGTAGAATCAAACATTGGAGCTTATCTAGAGGAAGAAGAGCTGGAGGAGGAGCCCAGAAACACTGTTTGTGACTGGAGATCCAACATGAACTCTTCAGTTTTGTGAGTCCATAAAATACCTCTTTTCTTCTGCTTAAGCCAGTTGCGATTAGTTTTTTATTTTTTCTATTATTATTTTTTATTACTCGCAATCCAAAGAATCTCAACTAATCTCCAATTATTTTCCTCTGCTCCTCAGCATCTTTTATATTCTTATATTTTGCCCTTGCCCTACTGTGAAGACTTGACTAAAACCCAGTGTCTAAGTGAAGATAAAACATCTAAGACTTCTCTGTCTAAGGGAGACCCTCTGTCAACAGGGTCTCCCCTCAATGCTAATGAATGAGCATATTCTATATCTGCCATAGAATTGTATACCTGGAGGAAGAATGGATAAAAAGCAGAGAAAACAAAAGTGGAAGGAAGTAGGCTAAAGAGGGAGATGGCTTCCATACTAAATGAGGGAAGATGGAGTTACCTCTGGTTCTTTGCCTCTATTCAGTTACAAAGTAAAGGGAGGACTGAGAATGAAGGGAGGGAAGGAGAATTAAGGTTTCTACTCCAGCCATTCACAATAATGAGAACTAGGGAATATATTGCCCCTTTGTTTATATTTGCAAAGAATATGGAGACAGGAGTCAGATGAACTTAGATTTGACCTACCTTAGTCATGGTTCCCATGGAAATTCATCATTAGCACTGGCATTTTCACAGCTTTCACAAGGAGAGTCCTTGGCTGAGGCAATATAATTTCCTAAGGTGGCAGTCTAGATACTAGGAGTTGATTGAATAGGTCATTTTAATAACAGCAGCTTAGTCTTCATGATGATGCTCAAGAGGACTCTCATGGTCCTTGTCCAATATTTGATTTGCTCCAGATGCCCTCAGGAGCTCTGTTTGATAGTCTTAAACTCCTCAGCCTAAGCCCAGGATTTTTTAATTTGGGAATTATGAGTTTGGATGTATCCCCACAGATCATATGGTAGATGCTGGAAAAATAGCACATGAAGAGGAAGTATGTTATTTCAAAATTCCCTTGGATTAAAGAAGAGGCCAAAGATTGTTAAATGTCATTGCTAAAATATCTAGTTAATGTTCCTTATTTTGGAAGGAAGAGGTACCATAGCTAATAACAAATATCCCCCTATAATTTATTAAGTTTAATTTATTCTTGCTTCAAATCAAGTAGAGCATGTCAACTTTTTAGTCATAATTTTTAGAGGAAAGAATTGAGGCCATCGAAGTGTAGTGTCTTGCCTTAATGCCCAATGAATCCCTAGACTCGGACCTTCAGACCTTACTGTTTTTTCATAGCTCCCCACCCCTTCTCTATTTTAAATACCCTGTTTAAGATTTGGTTGAGTGTCCTCCCCTCACCCCTTTCGTAGCAGATGGAAGAAGGGGCAGTGAGAATGATGTGGAGATATATGAGTATGTTTTCTAAAAAACTAATTCAACTGAAGGATTTCTGTTATGTATTTTATTAATGCAATTACCACAAATGCCCATCTGGATCAATGACTAGTTATGTTGCAAAGACAAAATAGTATGCCTTCAGAAATACCAGCTATTTATAAATTTTACGCAGAAAATTAAAAAAAAGGATGAGTTTAATATTTTATATTTTTTTCTTTGCATACTCATATTATTTGTTTCCTTTTTTGTCTCTTCTTAGTGGGTGATAGAATTATTTTTCTTGGCAAATTATGGAGTAATTGCTTGACAAGGTCACAAATGGAAAAGTTAAAATAGATTAGTTTCTGGGGTTACAAGTTTGCTTCAAGTTACAGTGGAGTTGAGCCTAATATATTTAAGAATTAGTAATGAACAAAATGTGTACCATCTGCTGAATGGTTGCTAAAAATAGGTTAATATAAGATACTCCAAAAAAATGTGTACACACACTTTGAATAATTACCAAGGCAGTGTTTATTAAAATGCATTTTATTTTCAAAATTGAGCTATGAGCTGTTCAAGTGTGTACACATTTTTTGGGGACACCCTGTATTGGGAGAGGAATTTCCTTTATACCTTTTCCTCTTTTTTCTCCTCTTTTCCTGTCCCCTCTCCTCCTTTTCTCTTCTCTCCTTTTTTTTGTTTTCTTTTCAACAGCACTACAAATATTAAGTACTTGTATCTGGATATTTCGCTGGAGTAACATCTTGTTCTTACTCTTATTTGGGGACTCCTTTGTGGCCCAGGCAATTAATTAGGTTGCCTCATGCCTTTCAAGTTGCCCAATTTAACTTTGGTAAGCTGAGGTTACCCCAGTCATATAAGAGAAACATCTAAATTTCTATACTTTATATTCTTAATGACTGTGGAATCAAGTATATCAGGTGGGGTGAGGAGTATTTTTTGGCTGGAGAACAGGATAGTGGTGGGGGAGATGAGAAGTAGTTCACTTATAGCAATGTTAAAATGGAGTTAGGCCCAGCTGGCATGGCTCAGTGGTTGGGCATGGACCTATGAACCAGGAGGACGCAGTTTGATTCCCAATTGGGGCACATGCCTGGGCTGTGGACTTGATTCCCAGTGTGGGCATGCAGGAGGCAGTTAATCAGTGATTCTCTCTCATCATTGATGTTTCCATCTCTCTCCCTCTCTCTTCCTCTCTGAAATCAATAAAGATATATTTTAAAAAAAGATGGAGTTAGAACTTTACATTTTCAATCAATCAACACTTTTGCCCCTGATGTTTTAATAACTCAAGAAAATAGTGTGTAACCTCAAGCTCACAGTATCACTCTCTTTTGTTGGTCTTATGTTTTCATGGACAAGAATTTGAACAAAATATGTGTACCATTGACCTTCCTCCATGGGTGTCTGGAGGAAAACAAAGGAATCATAAAAGTTTTTCTATTCTTGCATAAAAAGTGCTATAACACTACAAAGTGCTGTTCTATTTTGTAGTGGGAACCATGCAGTAATTGAGCTTTCAGATGAGGTTTTTTGGAATTTTTAATGCATGTAGGTTTGAAGATGCAGATGGGATATAAGTTATTAAACCTCAAGACCATGGCAATAAAGATGCCACTGTTCTTTTGAGAATGTGCAGAACTTTGTGTTTTTGTGTTTTGGTGTCTGTGTGGGCCTTCATTTCAAAAGATATATATATATATACTTTTAAAGTTTTGACAAATGAAGTGTTTTTGACTGTGACTCAAAGCAAAAAAAAAAAAAAAAAAAATCAGGAAAAAACTCCCACAAAAAAATTGATGGCATGAAATGAGTCAAGTGCCAGTGACTGAGTGGACTCCACAAACATATTGAAGGTAAAGCTCTCTTATGATGCTTTCCTATGAAAAAGTTTTTCCATGTGATATGTTCAGAGTTATATATATATATATACCTATAATTTTTTTCTTGTCAGATATTTTTGTTAACTGCCGTTTCTTAGAGTAATGTTTAAAAAAGCAGTTATTATATCGGTATGGGACTTAAATATTTTGAAATTTTCTTGTCTTTTTTTCTTCATAAAAGTCAAGCAAACCCTAAAGATCAAAGGATCCTCTTTTTCAGATTATCCAAGAGTACAACTTGCGATTTTATTTTATGAGAAGTACAGTCAGGGAATGTAAAAAGTAAAACAACAAAACTCCCAGCTGGAGTGAGAAGTATCAAACCCTCACAAACATTTTTGTCTGTGGCCAATTGGTGACTTTCCAACAGGGTCTGTCTTTTGAAATCTGGTTTCCTCTCTTCAAAATTAAACCCTAGTTGTGTCTTATAAAGGAAGAGGTTCACTGTTCTGTCCATCATGACTCTCCATAATGGCTCTTTCCAGAAAGAAATAGAGAGTGTTCTGAGAATCTTGGGATGGCCAGTAAGATGATTTCACAGTTGAATTCACATTCTCTGCATTTCCCCCTGTAATGTTTCCTTAGCCTAAAATAAGTCCTATATGAAACCTCAAAGGTATCAGAAATCTTTCCTGAGTCCAAGAAGTGTCAACTGTTCATAGTAGCACAGTGTAAGATTCATAAGTATTTACAAATGACCTTTAAGTTTCATATTATTAATAACTAGGGGCCCGGTGCACAAAAATTTGTGCCCTCGGGGTGGAGGGAGTCCCTCATCTCGGCCTGTGCCCTCTCACAGTCTGGGACCCCTCAGTGGATGTCCTATGATGGCCCCAGTCTGCCAGGCGCCTTTTGTATGTGTGTGTGTGTGTGTGTGTGTCACCACTGGGGACCTGCCCCCAGCCGCATCTGAGGCTCGGAGCAGTCCTCCTGTGTGTGTCTACCTGCCGGGGGCCTGCCCCAGGCACACCATCAAGGCTTGGAGCAGGCACCCCCTCTATGTTGATCTCTCAGACTCTTGTCCTCCCCTGCATGTTGTTCTCTTTTTTGAGCGTGGCCAGGGCTGGGTGCAGCCTGCCTCCCAAGCTTGCCTACTGCCCATCTTCCTCCAGCCACCAGAAAGCAGGGAAAACCCCGCCTCGTGGTCAGGCCAGCCTTTTCCTGCTCCCTGATC
>PVJC01046359.1:0-13314 GCA_004026665.1 Murina feae
TGTGTGTGTGTGTGTTGGTTGGGATGGTGTGTGTGTGTGTGTATGTGTAGTGGCTGGGATGGTGTCTGTGTGTGTTGTAGTTGGGATGGTGTGTGTATATGTGTGTGTGGTGGTTAGAATGGTGTGTGTGTATGTGTGTGTGTTGATTGGGATGGTGTGAGTATGTGTTGGTTGGGATGGTGTGTGAGTGGGTGTGTGTGTGTGTTCCCACCCACACCCATGCTCTGCTGATGGCCTCCATCTCCGTCTGTAGAAATGCTATCCTCTCCGTCCTTTGTGTTCTGGTCTCTCACCCAGAGTCTGAGAGCTCACCGCCTCAGTGATCTCCACACTAGTAATCCTCCTCTGCTGACTCACACACAGATGAACAAACCTCTACAGGGTTTTCCTGCAGCACACAGCCTGGTGGGGAAGGCAGCAGAGAAAAACAACATAGGTCTGGTTTGGACCTTGCAAGTTTGAGTTATTTGTGGACCTTCCAGATGGAAATGTCCTCCAAGCAATGAGAGGTGTGGGCCTGGGCTTGGGAGAAAGGTGTGGGCAGAAGTCAGGGGCTGGACAGCCTTTGGCATGCAGCTGAGATTACCAGGAGGGTTGGAAGGAGGGCGAGGGAGGGTCCCTTGTGCTGTGTGCTCTGGAAGGCAGGTCCTGACCACCTTCTCACCACTGAGTCACCAGACCCAGCACAATGGCCATCATAAAAATTGCCATTTACATCCGAGGTGGATGAGTGAAGGCGTCCACAAAAGCCTGAGACCTAGGAGGAGGAGCCAGAAGGGTGTGGATGCTAGAAAAACGGAGAGGAATGGGTTTCAAGGTCAGAGAGGTCAGCAGCCGCCAGCCTGGGTAAGAGCCGGCAGCCCTGATTAATATCTGGGAATGAGGAGAGCTGGTGCGTCGGGTGTGGTGCTGTGAAGGTGGAGCCGGGGTCAGTGCCCAGGGGGTGTGGAGTCAGACTTGCAGAGTGACGCAGAGCCAGGGAGACACTGAAAGCCCGAGCAGGAGAGGCGCATGGGGGGGAGAGTGAGCTGCAAAGCCCCTCAGGAAGCTGGGGTCCGACGGGGTGACCTTGGCTGAGTCTGCGCCCTCTCAGGCATATGAGCGCAGCTCTTGGGATCTGCAGTGTCCCTGCTGCCCCGGACGAGCCTCTGCAGGACCAGTTCTCCCTGGTGCTGTGACCCAGGCCCTTTGGCTCTGCCGAGGGGCGGACTCCCTACCTCCGGGAGCACTGAGGGCGCCGTGTATCTAAGTGGCCCTGGGAAGTAGGTAGGTGGAGAAAGGGTAACCAGAAGCCTACAGTTTTCTTTCCCTCCCCTAAAGCTGGGATTTCTCATCAGCTCCCACACATCAGATGGGAGGGGAGAAGGCATCTGGGAGAAGCTGAGACCTCAGGAGCAGCGAAACTCTGAGGGAGGGTTGGCCTTGCATCAAAAGACCTCACACCTTAGCTGACCCTAGACTAGTCTCCCAGAGCTGCCAGGTGGCACCTAGCTCAAAGGGGACCCCCACATCAGCAGTGGGAGCTCTGAGGGAAGAGTTGGGACCCTTTGGTGTGGCTGGCTCACTTCCTCGCTGAGTGACGGAGGGCCAGGGGATCCTCCTCTCCAATACCATCTACCGTGGCTTTGCTTGACTGCCTGATGCTCTGACATCCTAGGGCTCCAAACTGTCCTACCGAGGCCAGTAGCAGACACGGCACGGCACCAAAGGCGCCCGGAGGTAGAGCCCTCAGAAGTGGGTGTGGGCCTATGGCTTCCCTACTATTGATTGAGGGCCTACTAAGCACAAGGCACTGTGCTGACAGCAGATGTGCGGCCTAGGAGGCAGGAGCTTAGATTCTCATCCAGCTCTGCCTTTAACTCACTGCATGACCTTGGTCTCCAGCTTGCGCCTAGGCTCAGCACCACCAGGGGTGACACAGATTGCTGCCCCCCACCCCCCCACCCCCCTAGAGTCTCCATTGAGTAGATCTGGGGTGAGGCCCAAGATGTGCATTTCTAACAAGTGCCCTGGTGCTGCTGACATAGACGGGGGAGGGACCACACTCAGCACTGCTGGCCTAGCTGCTTTTCCCTGAGTCTGGATTTCCTCAGCTCTCAACAGGGAGACTCATGCTGGCCCTGGGTACCCCTCCCAAGAGGTGCTGAGAGGCTCAAGTGTAAAGAGCCAGGTAAATTATGGAACTTCTAGAAGTGGCTGGGACCTCAAGATCCATCTGCTGTGAAAGCTCCACTTGAAAGGAGAGGAAACTGAAGACCAGAGGCTGCTCAGACCAAGGTCACGGTCAGTTCGAAGATGGCAGAGCTGGAATGAAAGGCAGAGCAGCCTCCACCCTTCTCCTGGGCTCCCTCGGCCTGAAGGAGGTGCTTTCAGTATCTTGTCTTTTAGATGAAGTGACACTACATGGCTTTTGTCGCAGATGTTCTGAGGGTCCCGTAGCCTTCACCGTTTCTGCATCTGGCCTCACAGCTCCAAGGCCAGTCCCTGCAACTCACTGGGCCTGAGGACCTGTTCTGGCCTCGGAGCACACCAGCCTGGGGCACGCATGCGGGAAAGTGGACAGAGACTTAACATGCTCTCCCCACAGCAGATCCCAGCCAGTCTGTGAGTACATACCCACCTCCCTCACCTGGACTGGCACAACTTGGAGGCACACTCTGAACTATTACCCAGAATTCTTTGGTGGCATGGAGCCCTGGCTGGTTAGAGCAGAAACTTTCTTGATAACACACCCTTTACTTCTTTCCCTTCCTGGCTCACCTTCCAGCACCTTTGTAGTGCTTCTTCTGTTCAACTTTCAAATAAACCACTTGTCTCAAATCTTCATTTCAGGGTCTGCTCCTGGGGAACCCAGCCTCAGACAGTATAGTGATGATAATAACTACCATTTATTGAACATCTACTATGCGCCAGGTATCAGGTACATATGTCCTCATGTGATCCTCATGACAACCCTCGTAAGTGGGCATTCCCACCTCTACCTCACTATTGAGGTAGCTCAGATTGAGGGGGAGGTGGCCTGACTAATCCCCAAGAAGGACCCAATACCTGCACCTCATAGGACTGGGTGTCAAGGGACCTGGATTCCCACTGGGGGGGTCACACCAAGAGAAGAGACAATGTGGGGCACCTTTGAGCCCTGACACTGTCGCCACAGAGGCACCACTAATAGTGGCAGCAGTGGGATTTCTTCCAAGTGCCTCACTAGTTGAGGATATTGATGGAGTTAGAGCTGGAGAGGAACAGACAGTGGTCTTAAGGGACCTGCCATTGACAGGCTGGTTTGTGGCTACTTTGGGGCAGAATAACTGGCAGATTCTTTGAAAAGGACACATTCCTCCTTATGTAGAGGGACCCAGGGTCATTGTCTTTTGGACAAAAATGGGACTCCATTTTGTAGTCACAGGCTGGTGGAGCTGGGCATGGCTTCCCCTCATGCATTCCTAATAACTTGTGCGGATAGAATATGGCCTTTGTTTATGGAAGTACAATGTATTGTTTTAGGTTTAAGCTTCAAAGCCATGTTTCCATAGCAAATAGTTACATAAAAAGAAAGCTATTGGGGTAATAATGAAGTCATACACTCACGTACAGTGAAGTAAGCTCCCTCGTTGGTAAGCAGAGGCCCGCATTAGACTTCACACTGGACACGCTTTCCCTGGTGGGAACTTGGAAGATATCTCCCCATCTCTGGCCTCAGTTTCCTCATGTGTGACAAGCAGGGCAGCTGGATGGGCCCCATGCCGAGGTCCCAGGTGTGACGAGGCCCAGGTTCTCGGAGCTGCTTGGCAAATCCGGGCAGGTTCCTGGGCCAGTCTAGCCTGGAAGCAGATCTGTAATTGAGCTGCAGGGTCACTGTGACAGGCACAGCCTGTAAATCTCAGCTGGGGAAGCAGCCCAGCGAGATGAATTGCACTGCAGCTGGCTCTTCCTGGTGCTCTGGGGAGCAGTCTGTCTCTGGGGTGAACGTGGAGTGAAGGGACAGCTGACAAAGCCATCGAGGAGACACTCAACAGAGTGAGGGGCGCAAAGATCCAGGCCACCTCTGGGGGTGTAAAGGAGTGATTACAGAATGGGGCTTGCTCCCGGAGCCCATGAACAGGGACTCAGGAGGCTTTCTGCAAAACAGTGACTCATCAGAATGAACGCAGTGTCCTGGAGTGTGGACGTGCCTCTCTCTTCCCCTGGATTCTGAGCCAAACGCCGAGTCTGAGTGGAACGGTGTGCCTGGCATGGGGAGAAGGTAGACGCACTGTACATAAACAAGAGAAAATGATAGCTAATGTTGAGTGCTTATTCTGGGCCAGACCCTATGTTTTGTTTTATATGTATTATTTACTCATAACAGTTCTAGGAGGTAGGCACCTCATGATATTGTTGAGAACACATCATGGCACAGAGAGGTTAAGTAACCTGCTCAGGATCACTCAGCTAGTAAGTGGCTGAGCCAGGATTTAAACCCAGGCCATTTGACTCCAGAGTCTGGGCACTGAATTACTCTCCGAATTGATCAATAAGGCAGCAAGGAAAACATTAATAACTATGTGTCAGAAACCTGTCACAGGGACTATAGGAGGAGTTGATGGGGGATGGATAGGAGCCCCGGGAAGCTTGGCAGAGGGAACATGGGGTGCAAAGACAAGGGGCTGAGAAACGTCATTGCATGTTCGAGGAATGATGATACACTCGGGAGGCTGAAGCGCAAAGGGGCCACGTGCTGAGACGATCTGGGTTGGGAGACGAGGCCAAACCCTGGGGAGCCGCGAGTGCCAGGCTAAGGAGGACAGGCTCTATTCTGTGGGCTAGGGCAGGGCAGTGACAGGCCAGGTATGAGGACCACACCACCTCTCTCTAGCTGTGACCTTGGACAAGGCACTCCCCCCTTAGAATCTCAGTTTCCTCATCTGTAAAGCAGAGGTGGCAATTCCTGCCGAATCCCACCTCTCGGGGCTTGGGCAAGGACTAGTAAGGCAACAGACAAAGGGATTTGGTAAGCCGTGAAAGGTTTGACCAAGGCAGGTTGGTGGGTTAGACAGAAGGAAGTGAGCAGTCAGTAGGTATGAATGTAGTCTCTGTTTTTCCATAGAGGTGATCAGATTCACTCCAGCTTTTATTGTTACTAGAAACCATGCCATTTGCATGGGGCATTCTACTTGTCATTTGGCCTCCATGACCTCACTTGAGGATCCTCAGACATTTTAAGTTAGATGTAATTATTCCTATCTTACAGCTGAAGACACCAAGGCGCAGAGAGGTGACATGACCCACCAGCCATGCGTGCCAAAGGAGCAGGGTTGACATAACCTGCCCAGCTGTGTTCTTGCTATTCCATCTCACATCACCATATTTACAGAGCAGCTTGTCAGAGGCGACACCTCCGAAGGGCACACCAAGGACACGAAGGTGCCAAGAAGGCAGGAAACTGCAAGAACGGAGGACTAGAGGGATGCAGGATCGGAATATTCGGGTCTTGATGATTTGTCAATAGCCCTGAGGATCCGTGACAGACCATAATTTGTCATTTTACTGAGGCCCAAGTTTGAATTCTTTGCTGCAAGACAGGTATGTGAAGCACAGCCTGTCAGTGAGCAGCTCTAGCGAACGGCCCGATATAGCCTTCTCTCCAGTTCTCTCTCCTTGTGGGAGGCAGGGTAGCCGGGGTGAGAACACGCCTGAGCTTCAGGGGCAGCTCATCTGGGCAATTGGGCTTTATCCTGGGACAATGGCGGCCACTAAAAGACTCTATGTCTGGTGTGGTAAGGTTGGATTTTATGGGTTAAAGAAATCACTCTGGAGGTCAATTTGGAGAGGGGACTGGAGGGGAAGAACAGGAAACAGGATTTTGTGTGTGACCTGCCTACATCCATCCCATTTAACCTTTCTGAGCAGCACCCTTAGCCATGAATTGGACTGACCCAGCAAAAGGATGGTTCTGGATTGTGGCAGGAACCCAAAATCTGGATGTAACTAACAGAGCTTTACCTTATCCACTTGCCTGGGATGGTTTTTATGCTAATCCTATTTCAAGCAAAAGCAACTCTGACTAATAAAAACCGCACTTCTGCTCAGGACTCCACACCATCTGTCAGACCACACGCTTGGGATTAGCTTTTCCTAGTAGCGTAGACCATGCTGCTTGACTGTGTGGTTCTCACGGGCCAGCCTGTAGGTGTGGAGGCAGAGCCATTCATTCGTTTACATGCACATTCACTCAGCACCAAGCCCTGCCCCGGGCGCTGCAGAGGCAGAGAGGACACAGACAAGGTTGCTGCTCCCATGGTGTGCCCTGGTGGGGGAAGCAGACAAATAACAGTGCAGTGAGTTCCGATGGTGTTAAACCCTGTGAAGATAAAAAGCACTGATGTATCAGGGACGTGGGGGGCGGGGGGAGAGGGCCTCGTTAGAGAGGAAGGCCAGGGAAGACCTCTCTGAGGAGGTGAAACCTAAGGGCATGGGTCAGCACGGAACCGGCAGTCAGTGCACCAGGCACAGTGGATACAAACGTTCCAAGGAAGAGCCACAGCTGGCAAGTTGGAGGGACAGAAGGCCAGAGCGGGTTGGGAGTGGCGCACAAGTCAAGATGGAGACAGGACCAGAGGTCAAGACGTGTGGGACCTTGTGACGTGGGCCACTGGAGAGCTTTGAGCAGGGTGTGGCGCGACCTGAAGTACGTTTTAGATGTTCGTTGACTGCGAGGTGGAGAATCAACTACATTCTTCTGTCCTGCCTTTGGCTCCAGAAACATTATACTTATTATTGTTCCCTGTTCTCTGTTATCTCTCTGCTTGCACATACATATCATTCTTGGAATACCATTTCTCCCATTTACTACCTGGTAAACTCCTATATACCTGTCAAAGCTCATCTCAAAAAGTAGCATCTTAGCAAAGCTTTCCTGAGTCTCTCCAGACCAGGCCCCTCCACAGGCATAGTTAGGGAACACCTCCCTCCACTCTGCTCCCGCAGTCCCCCACTCATCCTTTGTTATGAGACTGCTGTGGACGGCTGACTGTGAGCTCTGATACCAGAATCTTACCCGGTTCATCTCAGTGGCCTGGGGCCTGTCACGGGGCCTCATGGAGAGGAGGGAGCTATTCCGGAAGCATTTTCATTCGTGGCAGTGACAAGGACATCAGCGAGGATGATGAGTGGGACAAGAATGAGGCCAAGGAGGTCAGCAGATGCCAGGTAGGGCAAGGCCTTGGATGCCAGGCCTCAGGGTGGATTTCAGACACTGGAGAAAAATCTGTTTGAAAATAGGAAAAGACTGTCAGATCATGGGAAGCAAGTAAGTACTGCGAAACTGTCAGGGCAGTGACAGCCTGGAGAGGCATGGTGACTTACATGCAATGTGGTATCCTGGATTGAATCCTGGAACAGAAGAATAGGAAAGCCAAATCCCCTTGAGAGGTGAGGAGCAGGGCAGGAGAACTATTTGGGGTTGTGATAGGGACATAAATATTGATTATGTTTACATGATGTTCTCAAAGGCTATTAGCTCTAGGTTCATTTTCCAACATAAATAAGAGAAGATAACCCTTGCCATTAAGAACTTAAGGTCTATTAATAGGTGAAAAGAAATACCTGTACTCCTATACAAAGGCCACTCCCTGCTTCACCTCTGAGACCATTTCATAAAAGCATTCTCTTATTCAGATGGGGAAACTGAGGCCTGGAGAGTTTAGATAGCATGTCTGAGATTGTTAGTTGAATAGTAATAAGCCAATGATTATCATACTCAAAGGCAGTCATGAAGAGCTGTGGAGGAAAAATCTTGCCAACCATATAGTTTGTTTCTCACACAGCATACTTGCTTGTTTTCTGCAATATATATATATTTATATATATATATAAAATCTCCCACATTCAAAGGCTGTTAAGTCGCATTGTTTACCCATATCTTCAGAAAAAAAAATCACTTCTAATGTCGTGGTAAACAACCTGCTTCCCTAGTTATAATGGTCTGGCCCTCTATCAACTTCAGTGCGAAATTATAGCTACTTGCCTACAAATATCAGATGGTCATAATAATCTGGCCACTCAGTGTGTGTGTGTGTGTGTGTGTGTGTGTGTGTGTGTGTGTGTGTGAGGCCCAGTGCATGACATTTGTGCACTAGGGGTGTGTGGGGGTCCCTCAGCCCAACCTGCACCCTCTCCAATTTAGGAGCCCTCAGGAGAGCCCTCTCTAATCAGGGAGTTTCTGCCTGTCTTTGCAATTATATGAGCGAATTGTCTAAGACCTCCAACTCAGTTTGGTTTGTTGCTCACAGAATAATAGAGGCATTTTTTTTCTTTGCTTCATTGGTGGAGATTTCCTGGAAGTTTTAGGATATCTTCCCTTTAATTTTTCCTAGACACTCTGATTTTACTTATGTTTCTCACCTTTGCTTTCCCTCCATCCCCCACTGCAACAGTAACTTGCTCCAGGCTCACTTTGCTCTAGTGTCTAGGAGATCCGTCTGCCACCAGAACTAAGATTCCCAGCATTCCTGGTGCTCCCCATGCTCTTGGTTTTCCCTTCCTGCTCTGTCTCTGTCCCATGGCTTCCCACTCTGCCAAGTCCTCCAAACCGCCAGCTCTCCCTGTCTGCTCTCCGTCTGGTGGCTTGGGGAGCCAATTTCCTCAAGCTGCTCCACTCTCCACTTGCTCTCCCGCTCTGCTCTCCACCCAGTGCCTGTGTATGCAAATTAATGTGCCATCTTTGTCAGGTTAATTTTCATACTCACTCCTTATTGGCTAGTAAGTGTAGCGGAGGAATGGTCAATTTACATGTTTCTCTTTTATTATATAGGACATATCCTATATAATAAAAGTCCAATATGCAAATTGACCGAATGGTGGAATAAACTGTTGCTATGATGCACACTGACCACCAGGGGGCAGATGACCCCACAGGGGTAGTACCACTCACCAGAGCCCTGAGCTGGGCTCACAGCTGGTGAGCGCAGCATCGGTGGCAGGAGCCTCTCCTGCCCTGCAGCAGTGCTAAAGTTGTCCAATTGCTGGATATCCTCCAAGGGCTCCCAGACTACAAGGGGGCACAGGCTGCACTGAGGGACCCCCCCCAGAGTGCATGAATTTCATGCACTGGGCCTCTAGAATATATATATTTGCTGTGAAAAAAACAATTAAGTTGGATTATAACCCAAAGAATAAAATAAATATATGTGAGTCAATACTGATATCAAATAAATAAATAAGTAGGGAAGACTGGGCAAACCTTCCAAATATTAGAAGTACTCTAACCCTCCCCAGGAATTTAATTTCCCCACCTTTGAGTAGGGTCTTGACTTAGTGACTTGCCTCCAAAGAAGAGAGTAAGAAAATAAAAAAATAACTTTACAGTGGAGAAACCTGGCAAGCACGACCTACACCAAGCAATCAAGGTTAACATCACCAGTGATAAATTATGTGGATACCATGTACCTCCTGATGAGATGTGACAAGAAGGGCACTTTACCTCTGCGGGATTCTTCCCAAAACCCATAACTCCAGTTATGGAGGAAATCATTAGCCAAACCCCAATTGAGGAACATTTTACAAAACACCTGGCCAGCACTGCTCAAGACTCTCAAGGTCATGGGGGACAGGCAAAGACTGAGAACCTACCACAGAGCAGAGGAAACTAGACAGGCATGGGACTAAATGCAATGTGCTGTCCTACACTGAATCCTGGAACAGAAAAAGGACATTAATGGAAAAACTAGTGAAGTCTGAAAGAAGTTTGGAGTTAACAGAATGTACCCATGGTGGATTTCTAATTTCAACAATTGTACCACTTAAGGTAAGATGTTAGCAATAGAGGAAATTGGATGAGGGGCATATAGGAACTCTGTATTATCTTTGCAACTTTTTATTATTTTCTTTTTTTTGTTTTTTAACTTCAAACAGAGAGAGAGGGAGTAGGGGGGGGAGAGAGAGAGGGAGCAGTAGATAGAGATAGAAACATCAATGATGAGAGAGAAACATCTATCGACTATCTCCTAAAAACCCCCTACTGGGGATCGAGCCCAAAACCCGGGTATGTTCCCTGACAGGGAATCAAACTGTGACCTCCCTTCACGGGTTGACACTCAATCACTGAGCTACATCAGTTGGGCTCTTTGCAACTTTTTTGTAAATCTAAAATTATTCCAAAGTAAAAAGTTTATTTCAAAAAATCAGGTAAGGAGAGTCTGTCTCTCTGTTTACCACCCCCCTCCCCTATCCCCCCTCCCCCTGCCATACACACACACTCTATCCATTCTCTGCAATGGCACCCTATTCTCCCAGAGTTTCTGAGCTGATGCCTCACTATGTCTTCAAGAGATAGTTACAAACTGGAGCTTAAGGATAGTGCAGTGCATGAAAGGGTGAGTGAATTCATGGCCTACATCCACAGCTTCGCCTCCCTTGCTGTACTCATAGGGAATCTCAAGCCAGCAGGTCAAACACTCTGTGAACCCTTAGAGAGTTGTGCTAGATAAAGCCCTACAAACAAAGCAATATCTAGACTATGTCTACTCCAGCAAAAATGAATTGCAGCCTTTCCAGGGTGGAAAGGGTTTAACATAATCAACTTGTCAAATGGCTGGTCATTCTCCTCAAGGGACAGAGATGAATGTGAGACTGAGTTGGTCTCTGTAAGTGGCAGGCTCAACGCTCAGCATCAGCAGTAACTACATGTCTTGGTGGATGTGAGCCCATATTATGGACCCCACATATATCCTCTTTGTATGCCACCATGGTTACTGTTTATGCACCCATGTGCCAGCCTGGCGTGTCCTTAGGTAGAGGCTGGCTGATGTCAACTGCATACACGTGGCTGTGTAGTGCTTATTCCATGGTATACAGCCTGGCGGGTGTTAACATGGGATATAATGACATTCACAATTGATGTCCATGCTCATAGGTCCAACCACATACCTCTACACAGAGCTCCTTGCCCCTGATTTTCTAATCTTATTCCTTCTAGACCCAAGCAGACAAACTATTCACCACTGCCCAGGAGATCCACGTATATCCTAACCTTGGGCCCCCTTTCTTTCCACAAAAAGAGCACTATCCAAAGCTCTGCCCATTGGAAAGATCTTCCTCTCTGCTGTCTTTCAAGGACACCCCTGTGCTGTCTTTCAAGGACACCCCTGTGCAGTGCAGCCAGTCTATTTTTGGCTTGCTCATTCATACTGAGCCATTTACCTGGGAACAAAGCTTGGTTCTTTTCACCTCACACTGGATATAAGAAGTTTCTCAGGCAGCCATAGCTGAGCTGAGGAGGGGGGGAACACTGGTGCAAAAGTAGTGGATGATATAGATGTGTGGGCCACCTACTCATGCAGCTGCCTTCTGCCCTTTGGTGCTGCTGTGCCCAATGCCAGTTGTACCGTGTCCAACTTCTGATGAATTGTTGCTGGACTTTCTGACTGGGAGATCTGGTAGAATCCAGCTTGTGATGAGCAGCTATGGCTGCATGGTCAACTTGATGATCCATGCACAGATGATCTGTCTTTTCCAGAACCTTGTAGCACATCAGGAGCTGTGTTGTGAAAAGCATGTCATTCCCGGCTACAGATGGCAGGGCCTTGCTCCAGAATCCTAGAGGTCTCCGTAGTGCTCCTCCTCCTAGTCCTGGTCGTAAACTCCACACGCGTCATTTCCCACCACAGATACCTCAGTACCATGGATTCTGCCAGATCATAAGGTCCACACAGCATGGTTACTTGTATTACAAGTAACTGAGTCCTTTTCTGATCTGGGCGCCCAGCAAAACTGGCAGCCTTCTGTCATCCACGGTACAGGAGAGAGCAGCCTTCCCAGGTGTGAATATGCTGCCTCCAAACCCAAAGGGGCCTGCCAAGCATTGTGCTTCCCACTGGCCCCTAAAAACTTCACTGATATGTGAGGTCATTGCATCCTCATTGTGTTCTCCTTCTTCTTTTTTAAATATATTTTATTGATTTTTTACAGAGAGGAAGGGAGAGGGATAAAGAGTTAGAAACATCGATAAGAGAAACATCGATCAGCTGCCTCCTGTACACCTCCCACTGGGGATGTGCCCACAACCAAGGTACATGCCCTTGACCAGAATTGAACCTGGGACTCTTGAGTCTGCAGGCCGACGCTCTATCCACTGAGCCAAACCAGTCAGGGCCTCAGTGTGTTCTTGCACTCTCTGCAGTGCATGTGCCTCACTGAGGGTTTCAGTATCTTGTTTCTTGCTCGTCTGGCCCCATTAGCTGATGCCTTCAATGTAGTGGGTCAATGTGATGTTCTGCAGGATGTCCTGGTGGGATAGGTCTTTTCAGACGAGGCGGTGAGAGGTGGGAGCGGTAACACCCTGGGGTAAGATCATAATTGTATATTTTTGTCTGTTCCAAGCAAATATGAAGTCTGACTTTCCTTTCTGATAGGGAAGGAAAAGACAAACATGGACCAGATCAATGGCTACATACCATGCACCTGAGAACATGTTAATGTGCTCCAAGAAAGAGGCCACAATTGGCATTGTGACTGCAATTAGAACTACCACTTGATTTTGCTGTAATTCACCATCATCTTCCAGGATCCTTCTGATTTTTGTAGGGGCCAGAGCAGTGAATTAAAGAGTTACAATGGTGATCACTGTCACTGTATCCTTTAGGTCTTTAAGGATGACATTTATCTTTACCATTCCCTGATGACTAATGAGGTTGGGCATCTTCTAACGTTTTTATTGGCTTATTTCCTTTGTTTTCAACTTCCATAATTCATACCGTTGGCCTTTTTTAATTGTTTATCTAGACCTTGGCACTCACCTTCAGAAGACTGTGAACTTCTTGGGGCCAGAGACTATGTCTTATTTGTTCCTGTGACCCTTGAATCTAGCCCATAAGAATTCAAATATGCACTGAATGATTGATTTTAACAAGAAGAAAAAGCAGCATTTGATTGGACATCCTGGTCTTCTTGAATCTTGAAACTAACCTCCTTAGCTTATGGGTAAGCCTATCCCTGACAGCAATTATATCATTTTGGGTGATTTGAAAGAAAATACAATGTCATCCCATCAAACCATTGCTCTTTTGAAATCAAAGCAGTGTCACTGAACTAATAAACGTTCCCAAAGCCTTGTTTTCTGGATGGACTCCCTTTGATAGCAATAATGGGCAGTAACAAACAGAGCCTTCGTCCCATATGGCTGTGATAAACACATCCAAAACACATTACAAATCTCTGAATGAGGCTCTGAGGCCTGAGGCTGCAGCAAAAGAAAACCAAGGTTGACAGGCACAAGTGTAAGAACCTGATATTCCTTAAATGAGAAAAGGCCAGCTGCCTGTTCCTTCACCACTGAAC
>PVJC01046360.1:0-13341 GCA_004026665.1 Murina feae
TCTTTCCAAGCTCTTCCACTGATGTGCAAGATGCTTCATCAATCATTGCCGCTGCCTGCCTTCTAGTTTCCTTTTATCGCTGGACATTTGCATTGGCTGCTGCCACTTGGAATGACTGCCAGGGCTAAATAGGCTGATATTTTTGACCCTCTGTGCTCATGGAGGCACTCCAGGTACAAGCCAATGGAGAGCCCAATTTAGATTACTTGGAAACAGCACTATAAATTTATGCCATTTCTGAATATATTCTTGGTGTTTCACAGTTGACAACACTATATTCCCTTGAGTGCCAAACTCACAGAAACCCCATAGAATGATTGCTCTCCCCCAGAAGTCTTTCTAGAGTCAGTTTGAGGTGTGAGACCAGTCAGACAGGGGCTTCAGAAAGTGTATTTTTAAAATAAACAGACTGGAGAGATGAAGGCAGTTCTTTTAAGGCACAGAATAACTTTTACTTATCAGCTGCTTAACAGAGAACTGAATTGATGTACAAATTATTTCACTTTGCTTTCCACTGACTATTAATGTTCTGGTAGTTCAAGAAAAAGCAGTGAAGGTTTCTGTTTTCTTTAAGAGATAAAAGGGGCCCGATAGCATTCTAGAACATTCTTATTTCACAGACAAAGAGTGAGGCAAATGGAATGGCCACCTCATAATTACAGAGCAGTAGTGCTTCTCACATTCTGCCATGGAGCATTACCTTAAGAAGTTAATATGAGCATGTAAATAAGGACTTTAATTTTCTTTCCTCCAGGCTTCCCCCCTTTTTGTAGCCCATCTTCAATGTCGTCAGACACAGAAAGTAGTCTTACAATCCAACCAAAGCACTTCTCTCCTCTCAACTATATCTTACCTTCAAAAAGATGAATAGAACTTATTCTGCCATTGCCAAAAGCTACCGGAATATCTCTGCACTGGGCTCCATTTCTTTCACTGGTTTGTTGGAGTACAATGGTTTTGAGAGGCACCAATTTGCATTCTAATGATATATGATAGATTCCGGTCCAGATTCAGAATATTTTTGAACTGCAGGCTATTTAAGGCAAACCTTATAGTGCTAAATGAAGTAGAGTTTACAAATTTACTATTCATTTTACTTTTTTATTTACTTCTCTATATAGCTTTTACAGTCTATGAAGAGGTCATTTCAAATTAGCACACCTAATTTCTTCTCTACTTTAAGAAAGATATGAACTGAAACAATATAAGAACTTACTTAGAGGAGATGGCCAGCTCAGCCTATTTGGATTATGCTGAGTGGAACTCCTAGTTACCTCCGCCACAGGATATAAACAGAGGAGGTGGAACAAATCTCTAGTTACACTTGAGTGAGGGAGGTTGTTTTCATGTTTTTAATTCCCCTGAGATCAACTTTCATTGTGTGGCTTTGTTACTAACACACACAAACATGGGTTTCAATGCTTGGGACTTTCAGGGATCTTAGATCGTCTGTATCTCTCCTCTTTTTGCTAACATGAGGAATAGATTGTACTTCAAAGCCACAGCAGCCTCTAGAAAGAAACATTATCTCTGTTTCCTTACCTTTAAATAGCTAATGTGCCATCCTCAGGGCCAATTACTTTTAATGATTTAATTACATTTATGGTTTTAAAGCACACCTTCCACCCAAACCATGCACTCAGAAAATAACAATTAAAATATTTAATATTAAACACAGTGGGAGTTCTTGTTTCAGAACGTTTTTTTGCAAAGTCTACAGTTATTTGAAGATACTTTTACCAGGTTGAAACTTGCATTCATGGAGATGGAGAAGCCTGCTGAGACCTCACACATGAAGAACTGAGATCAAGTGTTAAAAAACATCTTCCGGGGCCAAGTTTTCCTGTTTGTTGTTAAAGTATTTTTTTTGGGGGGGGGAGGAGGCAGGGTCATTGGCTCTGAACATTCACATTTGATAATCTCAGTGAGCTCAAAGGGGTCTTACCTGGATTCCTGGGAATCCGCTTCCTGCGGTCTCGGAATGCTGCACCTGATTGTAGGGCTTCTAGAAGATTATCCATCACACCAGTCTCATCACCCTCTGGAGGGAAGGAGAAATCGGAATTAATCTTGGAGCAATTAAAGTTAAACTACAGGAAAATAAAGGGAAAAACTCCTGTCAGATTTACATAATACCCCTAAATTAAAGACATATATCTGTTTTAACATAATGGATCCTGTCAGTTTCTGGCACCACTGACTACTTTGCTTATTACGCACCATTAAGCAAAATTCATGCCAATCCCACTGTTCTTTCAACTTAAAGACCTTGTCTTTTGTATTATTGATGACACGCTCAGTATGCAAATAAACAGTAGCTGATCAGCTACTGCTGCCTTCCTGTTAAGATTCTTATGAGATATTCCTAAGCAAGAAACCACTGACCCGGCTTAATGCTATCAATGCACAGGGTGTGATTTGATGAAGCGGAGTTACACAAGGTTAAATACTGATTGTATTAATACCTTCAGCATTCAACCATCATCTGCGATTATCTCAAAAGACACTATTTGCAAAACACATTTGCATTCAATTCATACCTAATCCATATCCTTTCCCCATTTCAAAATGCTGACATTGTTAAAGCAGAAGAAAAGAAAGGTGACCGCATCATCTGAAAGTCTGAAAGGCCACATTTTACATTTGAGAAACATTAGCCCGACTCTCCTCATCCCTTTTAGAATGCTGCTGTGTTTCAAAGCTTTTCCTATGGGAAAGAACTGTTAAGAATCCACGGGCGAGGACTCAAAAAATGTTTCTGGAAATTCCTAATGGCAATGTATGTAGAACATTCCACCTTTGACAACTCTGGCCATCAAAAACACTTTAAGATTTGTTAGAGCATTTGTCTCAAGGTGTCAATTGCCAGAAACTCTCTACTGCACTGTGACTAATGCACAGGCAATGAAAAGGACCCTAACACGATAGTTAATGTACCTGGCAGCTAAATGTGTGGGTCTGGGGTAGAGGGCACTGGTAGGAGGGTTAAGAGAAATAAAAGTGAGGAATGAGGAAGAAGAAATTCTTTCTAATGCTATTCCAAAGTTAGATTTAAGTCCGACTTATTTAAAGAATTGACTATGGGTACCAGATGACAGAAAGAAAATATTCTCTTACGGAGCAAGAACAAGCTAAAATCTTTATGAGTATGTTGTTCCTTTCACTTGAGATTTCTTTAATGTTATGCTCATTGATTCTAAAACGAATTTTCTAATACAGGATATTGAATGGAAAACAAAAAAAAGAAAGCAGAGGTCCTCAGGTCTAATATATGGTGAAAACAGGAAAAATAAAAGGAAAGTAGAACCTTAGTGACCAAAGAGGAAAAGGGGATTGTGCACTTTTAGGAAGGCTGCAGGTATTTGAATAAACACCTGCTCTTTACAATAGAAAAAAAAAAAAAAAAGAGGAACTGAGGGTAGTTGGGTGTAACTGGAAAGCATCTTGGAAAATTAAATTTGACATTTGTTGTATCTTTTAATCTGCCCAACAACACTGTGAAATAGGTATTCTCTGTTTTTCAGGTGGGGATACTAAAACTTAGAGAGTTTAAGTTTCTTGCTCCAGATCACACTGCTGGCATGTGGAAGGGTCTAGGAATGAACACAGATCAATCTGCCACCAAGACCAGCACTCTTTGCATGACAGCCAGCAGGAGATGAATGGACTAGGCCTATGGTGGCCAGATGATGAAACATCACAATCTTATGATCTAATTTGGGCATTATCCTATAAACCAGCACTGTGCAATGGTTATATAATGCATGCCACAAATGTGAGTCATGTAAATAGTTTTAATTTTTCTAGTAGCCATCTAATATAAGAGTAATATGCAAATTGACCATTACCCAAGACACCTAAACCATGCCCACCAGCTAAGCCATGCCTCCCAGCCAGTCAGAGCGGCTGCATGCAAATTAACCCAGCCAAGATGGAGGCTGGCAGCCACGGAGCTAGAGGAAACCAGAGGCTTCTGTTGCAACTGCCTGCCTAGGCTGGCTGAGCCTCTGCTCACAGCCACGCCCACCAGCCAATCAGAGCGGCTGTATGCAAATTAACCCAGCCAAGATGGAGGCCAGCAGCTATGGAGCTAGAGCAAACCAGAGGCGTCTGTTGCAACTGCCTGCCTAGGCTGGCTGAGCCACTGGTCACAATAACAATGTTTCAATTATAGAAGCCATGGAGCTGAAATAAACAGGAGGTTTCCCTATCTGCCTTGGCCTCAGCTGAAAGCAACAGTGTTTCAATTATCCTAACTAATAAAAGTGTAATATTACAATTAACCATTTCTCGGGATGCCTAAGCCATGCCCACCAGCCAATCAGAGTGACTGTATGCAAATTAACCCAGCCAACATGGAGGCCGGCACTCAGGGACCTGAGTAAACAGGCAGCGTCCGTTGCAGCAGGAGTGAAACTGTTTGCGGGCCGCCATGGCTTCTCTCCGCTCCAGGGAACATCATATTTGCAACAAATGTTTCACTCCTAGGAGCTGAAGCAAACAGCAGGCCGGGCCTGACTTCTAATTAAATATTGTTTCATTATAGAAGCGCTAGGTGATGCAGAGGAGGTTTTGTTACTAGGCCCCAGCTTAAAGGAACAGTGTATCAATTATAGAAGATAAACAAACCCCAGAAACCTGTGTCCAGCCAGCCTTGCTGGGACATTGAGTCAATGGGAGCTGTGGGCAGACTGCAATTCTGAAAACAGCCATCAGCCCGTCACCCATGCTGGCCATACCCCAATGGAGTGAGGGACGTTACTGGGGGGCTTAGCCAGCCTGCAAACAGCTATCAGCCTGTCACCCATGCAGGCCACACCCCAATGGGGTGAGGGACGCCACTGGGGGGGCTTGGCCAGCCTGCAAACAGTCATCAGCCCCTCACCCATGCTGGCCACACCCCAATGGGGTGAGGGACATTACTGGGGGGCTTGGCCAGCCTGCAAACAGCCATCAGCCCCTCACCCATGCTGGCCGCACCCCAATGGGGTGAGGGATGCCACTGGGGGGCTTTGCCAGTCTGCAAACAGCCATCAGCCCCTCACCCATTCTGGCCACACCCCAATGGGGTGAGGATCCACACTGGGGGGCTTTGCCAGCTTGCAAACAGCCAGGCTGGCCAGGTACCCCAGTAGGCACCCAAAACCTGAAGGGACTGTGGGCAGCCTGAAAATGGCCCTCAGCCCATCACCCAGGCTGGCCACACCCCAATGGGGTGAGGATCCACACTGGGGGTCTTGGCCAGCCTGCAAACAGCCATCAGCCCCTCAACCAGGCTGACCAGGCACATCAGCAGGTGGATATCCCCAGAGGGGTCCCAGACTGCGAGAGGGCACAGGTCAGACTGATGGACCTCCCAAGTGCACAAACTTTTGTGCACTGGGCCCCTAGTATTTTAAAAAAGCAGGTGAAATTAATTTGAATATATTATGTAACTATTTAACTCAGTATACACAATAATTATATATCTTACATTCATTTTCTCAGACTAAGTGTTGAAAATCTAATGTGTTTATTTCAGCACATTTTACTCCAGATTAGCTATATTTCAAGTGCTCAATAGCTATATGTGGCTCCTGGCTACTGTATTAGGCAGTGTAGCCACAAGCCATTGGAGGTGCCTTGATCAGATACACGCTTTAGAAAGACTTGTCAAGCAGCACTGTGGTGGAAGATAAGATGGCACGACAGGAAGCAGGAAGATGTTTAGGAGAATAGGCTAATTGTCTCAGTAGGAGAGAAAGGACTGAACGAAGGGAACAGGAGAGAAAATGGAGAGGGTGGATATTGTGAAGGTATTAATACTGTCAACAGGACCTAGCTGGGCTACTAAGGTCAAGGGGAAGGAAGGGAAGGAATCTAGATGCCCAGGGATAAACAGGTTGAGAAAATGTGATATTTTTGAGATTATTTTTTAATGAATAGCTCAGTAGAGATATCCAGTAACAGGTTGGAAATATAAGCCTGGAACCCAGGAGTGAAGTCTGGGCAGAATTGAAAGATCTGAGTGCTGGTGGAAGATGAATGAGATTACCCTGAGACAGTGTATGAAACGAGGAGGGGGCATAGCATGCAATTCCTGAGGACCGCAATTTTTAATATGAAGTCAGGAGAAGCAGAATTGCAAAGAAGACATAGAAAGAATTTTTAGAGTTATAGAAGCACAACCAGAAGAAAGCCACAGCACAACTGAACTGGAAGTGTCCTTATAAAAGTAGTCATTAGTAATGATCATGTACAAAGATGAATATATGTATATAAGTGAAAAAAACAATACAAAATAGTATGCATGTATGATTTTACATAGATAATATGCAAAACTGAAAAAAATTATAACACAATGACATCATGGATACCATTTCAATAAAATCCTTTAATCCTATCATATTGTATACAGATAAAAATATGAAAAACAAATATGACATAGAAAGAAATTAAAAAATAAATCCTTTTGCTTAATTTAGTGGTTGCCATCAGACAACACTGATCAAAATATTATGTTAGGCCATTGTTTCTGAACTTTTTTTTCATTATCATCCCCCTCCCCCCATGGAACAATTTTAGACATCTTTTTCCTAATCTCCCATCATTAAAATTTAATATACCACAGATATACTACATATCTATCTATGCACTGTGGCTCTTCGGAGGGCTATAAACCTTGTAATATCTAAGATTTTTCTCTGCCCACCTCCCAAGGAAAAAATATTCATTCCTTTAGGGGTGCTACTGTCCCTGCTGAGAAGGCATGTGCTAAATGGTTCTCTTTTTTTTTTTTTTTTAAGGCCAGGTCTTTGTAAACATCACTAATGTATTAAAAGAAAGAAATGTAGGTTCCAGTCCACCATTACTTTTTCATTTGCTTCAAGATAACTTTCAAAGAAGCTGAGAGATTTTTATGAAATGTCTGACATTAAAGAATGAAGGTTATATGAATATGTCATAGAACTGGTTTATATTTCAACTAGTCTTCCTAAAACAAAATGGAAGCCAACCTTATCATTTGAAAGAAGTTATCCTCCACTTTACATAAGTTTCATGGAAATTTGGTATGTCGTTAAATTGTGTGAGGCTGATAGTTCACTTGGAATTTTCAAGTTCATAGAATCATTCATTCTACTTACATGAGATTAGCAGTAAGTAACTGGGATTTTCATTTGTTTATTTTTCAATTTTTGGTCTGTGATAAAACTGAGGAAAAATATCTTTTAAGTGTGTTTTTTTTTGAAAAGGAAAATAGCTTTTACTTTTTGAATTACATAAAAAATGTGCTTTCTTATAATTTGCAATACCTATTTTACTGAGCAAAAGAATTATCACAGAGAAAATTGTTCATGCTTTTTAGCCACTAGAATGGTAATATATAAGCATGTCTGAGAAGTAGCAATTCAGAGGCAAATTTCTAATCTTTCACTGTCTGTAAAACCAGATCATAGACAGTAGTAAGGAGCTGAGTGGGTTGTATGCAGTCCTATGGGCTCTGTGTAAGCTACATGTCTTTGGGTAAAACGAAAGGTATGGGTTGTACCTTGTATTTCATGTTTTCAACAATGTTGGTCATTCAGTGGGTGCTGAATGCTTGCTGCTCTCAATTTTCAGCATCAACATTTACCTGTATTGTATTGACTTAATTTCCTCAGAAGAGTTTGGAGATGCTACTGAGCAAAATTAGCACTAGGTGGATTAATGATCTCTGTTACACCTCTGTGTGAGGCTATTCCCCGATGGCTAGAATAAACTTATTTAGTGGCTATTCTCTATGGGTTTCTCAATTTCTGCTTATTTTGTGAGTATAGGAGCTGATGGCCTTCGTTTTAAACTATATTTTTAAGGATGTTTTTATAGTGAACAGCCTTGAAAGACATAGTGTCTCCCTCCAGAGCAGAGGGCAGGTTTGTTTGCTTTCAAAACAGGTTATATTTCTCTGTAGGGTAGATGTCAGGCAGGTTTTCCTCTAGTCCATTATAAAACACTGTGTTCCCTAAGCCTGGGTTCTACAGCTGTGACACAAAACAACCGCATGCACAGTGTCCACCTGGGCCCACCTTGGCGTCTCCCCTTGGGAGCTGGAAGGCAAGGGAAAGCAATGTACACATGAAGCTCACACTGCTTGTTGTACCATGAGGTCTTTGGCTCTGACCCTGGATCTCGAGTCTTCTGCCAACGTACCCCAAACTGTGGTAGACTGACTCTTAACATGTCAGTAGGGTAACATTTCTGACCCTATACAGTCTTTGAAAATACTCTGAGCCATTCCTCCTTTTCAAGCATTATTAATTAGAATACCCCTTATTATTCTAGGAACCTAAACGCCTGGTGCTTGGACTTCTCCATTAACTAAGACCCAACTCTAGTTCATTACTCCTCTAAAATGACAAAACTAAAACCAATACTATAAAAATCATTTCATAAGATCCTAACAACCTGGTCATAATGGCTTTAATTCACTATTACACAGCCTCCTTGAAATCTTTATTGTTTAATTAAGGCTTTCTGGAAAAGTTGAGCTGCTCAAAGTTGAAGAAGTTGCCATCAACCAATCAGTGTAAAGTGACCCAAAAGAAGTCGAAGGCTTTTTGCTGATGGTAGGATCCTACCATGTAAGGTAATACTTATGTAGATTAAGGAATTTTTAAAACTAAAGCTTTGCTCTCTGTGGGAAAGACTCATGGAAGAATTAGGACTTAAGCATCTGAAAACAATACATTAAAAAGACTGGGTGATGACTGGTTTAAGGACAGTAAAATCTAGACTTATTAACTCCTAGCACACGGGCATGTATTCACTCACTTGCAGTGTGTGTGTGTGAGTATAAATTTACAAATATTGTAATGCACAGATCTTAAGTGTACAGTTTGGTGAGTTTTGACAAGTTGCTTCACTCATATAATCACCACCGTAATCAAGATATTGAACATTTCCATCACCCCCAATAAGTTCCCTCTTGCCTCCACTATTCAGATGCAACATCTGCTCTGATTTCTACTATCATATGTCAGTTTTGCCTGTTCATATCATATAATTTTAAGAGATTAAAATGTGTTGAGACCATTTTGAATCAGTGTAGCTACCTGAAATTAAATATATGTAGTGTGTGTGATAAACCATAAGGACAGCAACTGAATTGAAAAGTACAGGAGTTATAGTTGGATAAGCAAGGTCAGAGCAAAGTCCTAAAGGGACTTAGATATCAAAGAAAGAAGTTTGAACATGCTTCAAGTGACTCTGAAAAGTCATTGGTAGATCTTCAGCAAGATAGTGATGTGATAAAGGTGACATTTAAGATCAGCATCACAGTAGTATGCAAAATGGACCAGAGTGGGAGAAAAATGAATTAAACATAGGACATAATTTAATTTGCAGTGACAAATATTATTCTGCCTAACCCTGGGCAAAGTAGAATAGTTAATTTTGGCATTAACGGTGGAAGACAAAATAGAAAAGTAAAATTGGTTTTGTGAGCAAGGTCATGAGCGTAGTAAATGGAAGCTGACAGCATAGGAAGGCAGTGATAAGTGGAGTGTAAGAAAAATCAGGGTGAGATTCAATCTTTTTTACACTATCTATTATGGTCCAGATTAAGACCATGCTGCAAGATGTATGGATTTGTAGATGACACAAAACTAGAAGACTGCTCAGTTATCAAAGAAGAGGGAATCAAAATCTCTTCTTCTCTAGGAATCTAATAAAAATAAAGGCACGGAGCTGAAAATAGCTCTTATAATCCAATGTGAAACAATAAATGGTAATAGACTAAGCAAAAGGCAACCATAATATGATGAAGATTAACACAGTGTGCTGCAGGACCTTAATATCTAAGGGTAATAATGAACCATAAATGAGTCAGAACTAAACGAAATCAAACCAGTTGGTAAAGCATGGTATCAACAGACATGACAGAAACCTGAGCGACTTGTGCTGCAGTCCACAAGTATCTAGAAAGCCTCTACCTGATGGAAGGGTTCTGTTAGTTTGCAGTTTAATTAGAAATGAGTGAAGAATGGAGATGGACTTGGCAAATCAACAGATGATAACAAGATAATAGTTTGTGAAGTTATTTACGGCCATGAAAAGTATTTAAGAAAATCAAAATATTATTCCAAAGCAATAAGTGGGCATAAGTAGAATGTATAAAATTCTAAGGGAAATAATGAAGGCAGATGTTCCTGTTCAAAAAAGGAAAACTTCCAAGAAGGAAAAGAGGACAC
Source organism: Murina feae (assembly GCA_004026665.1). NCBI lineage: Eukaryota > Metazoa > Chordata > Mammalia > Chiroptera > Vespertilionidae > Murina > Murina feae. The sequence continues at coordinate 10,209 of PVJC01046360.1, forward strand.
AAGAACTTAGAAGAAATTACCAGAAACCACAGGATGAGCTAAGGACAGTGTAGCAATTACATTATGCAGCAGTTGAAAATTTGTAAAACAAAACAGAAAAACATTATGCTCCCAGGTTGAGGCCTTACACAGTGGTGCGCACCAAAAAGCAAAATTAATCTCTGAGAAATTAAAGTTAAAACTATAGAGGGAAATGTTGATTCGATAGTTCATTCAATTCTTTTATCTCCTTGCCAGAACAGGTAATTAACAGTTTCCTACAGTGAGGTATATCATCAGATCCTTGATAAACTTCAGAGTGAATAGTACTCTTCTTTAATAATTTTAATTTAAGGTTAATGTTTTAGGTACATTTTATCATGGAAAGGTACCCTATTAGATTCATAAGATAAATGGATATTCCACTCAAAAGTGATGAATGGTGAAGGATGAGGTGATATCTCCCCAAATATCTACATGATAGGTACTACCTAATAAATGTTTGTCAGGGGAACTGAATTGGCGAGTTAACTTTCCCTGATGTACTTGCATTTTAAAGAGGCTCTTATTAACACAAATGAATGGATTTCTAAAAGGTAGAGCTTCAGTGAAGAAACTTTTATGGCCAGAGGCACCTTTTTGGCACTTTGCCTACGGTAACACAGCTTGATAGTAAATGGTAGTTAAAAAATAATGCTTATGCGCATTCATTTTTCCCCACTTTACCTATATGCGAGAAGATTGGGAAAAGAAAATCACACATTCTATAAATAAGAAAACACCCAATAAACCTGAATATTAACGCTTACCAGAAAACCGCTGTTGATGCCTCTGGTAAAATATCTCACATTCAGTATTTTAAGTAATTAATATTTCAAAGAGATCTTTGAAATACTCTGTGTGTCTTATCAGAGTCAATCATTTACTAAGGGCATGGAAACTGGTGAAGGGAAAACTGAGTGAAAACAAACTTGGAAAAAGAATAAATTTACTAAATTCCAAACCATCCACCAAAGTAAATCTAAGTTACTGATTGAAAAATAAAGCAAAGATGTCTTGAAAGCAAGAATATTAATGATATCTACCATTTACTGAGAGCATACTATGTATGTCAGGCCCTCCCTTAAGAGAATCCTCACGTGGGCCTATTTCCCAGGTACAGAAGCTGAGGCATATTTATGTGAAGTAACTCACTCAAGGTTGTAGTTGGGAAGTGACAGACCAGCATTGGAACCTAAGAGGCATGTCTATAGAGCAGGGGTTGGAAAACTAGAGTCCTAGCAGTCACATCCAGACCATCACGTGCTTTTGTACAGCCTACATGCTAAGAAGGCTTTTCACATTTCCAACAGTTTCTAAAAGATCAAAAGAATATTTTGTGCTATATAAAACTTTCACAAAATTCAAATTTCAGTCCATGGAATAAATTTGGCTCCTTTTCATAAGACCTAGCTTGATTGGAACAGAGCCATACGCAATTCATTATGTCCTATCTATGCTGCTTTCATGCTACCGCAGCAGGGCTGAGGAGAGGTGACAGAGACGACTTTTTGGCCTGCGAGGCCTAAGAACTTACTATCTGACCCTTTAAAGGAAAAGTTTGCTGCCCCCTGATCTAGATAGAGTACACACTGTCAACATCAACGTCACATAGGTACAGACCCACGTGAGCTCACAATCTGCCTCTGAGGTGCTGAAGGAGCTAGGCAACCTCTGCATCTGATAAATAAGTGCTCACCAAATGGAAGGTGGGAAAGGATGTGAGCAGGCAGTGTAACCTGACTTAAAATGGAGATGCTTCCATTTAGAGGGGAAAAGCCAAGAATGAACCAGAATGAGGAAGCAATGGTTGTATACACACTTCTATCTGGATTTGCATTTAGGAGTCTTTGAAGTTCGTTCCTACAGAACAGTTACAAAAAGAGCCCGGCTGAAGTGGCTCAATGGTTGAGCATCAACTCATGAACCAGGAGGTCGTGGTTCGATTCCCGGTCAGAACACATGCCCGGGTGGTGGGCTCAATCCCTGGTGTGGGGTGTACAGGAAGCAGCTGATCAATGATTCTCTCTCATCATTGATGTTTCTATCTCTCCATCTCCCTTCTTCTCTCTGAAGTCAATTAAAAAACACACATTTAAACATTTAAAAAAAAAGGAAAAAAGATTTTTTCAAAGGCCAGTGGGAGACCTATTTTGCAAGTTTTGATTTCCTGTCTGAGAAGCAGCCTCTGACTGCCTTGGAGTAAATTCGGTGGCTTTATGGAGCTAGCTCTTTCCCTATGAACCTGAACTAGACTACCATATCACAATATTATACCATGAGTCATACCCTACCATTTTCTTAAGAAATATAAACACAGCCTAGTGGAGGAGAGGAGAGGGAAAGTGATAGTTTCAGCTTCTGCAGCAGCACCATAAGGTCAAGTGTGTCCTTACATCTTCCTCGGTGCCCAGCAAAGGCCTGAGTGTCCTAAGTGTGGGAACAGACATGGCTTTTCAGACTGTCAAACTTCAGTGGGAAGGCAGGGGAGGGTTGGGAGGGGGAGGGTAAGAAATCAAAGGAAGGTCTTGTATGTATGCATATAAGCATAACCAATGGACACAGACACTAGGGGGGTGAGGGCATGTGGGAGGCCCAGGGAGGTCAATAGGGGGTAAAAGGAGGTATATGTACTACTATTTGTAATACTTTAAACAATAATAATTTAAAAAACAAGAATGAGAATAACAACAAAAAAAAAGAACAGCCCAAATGAGAGTGAAGTCAGGCAGTTTTAGCAAATGTCACACACCACAGAAAAAACAGCAGCCCACCACCAAGTATAAAAGTGTTGGAAATCTCAACACTGACACTCTCAATTGGCTGATGCTTGGAGTACAGGGAACAAGTGGATGATTCATCAGTTGTTAGCCCAGCTTTGCAACCAATCAGTGCTCTTCCTTCGTTCACCAGCTTCTACAGTAGGTCAGCTCTCCAGCCAGATTCCTGTACAACTACAGACAGGCCCTAATAACCTAACTCCACTTGTTGCACAGGAACTTAACTGTTGTTTATCTATTTTTTAAAGGCAAAAAGTCTTGGTGTGTGTATGCATGCATGTATGCATGTGACCACCTTATTTACTTAACTTTTCTTAATCTTTTATTCCTCACTG
>PVJC01046361.1:0-13329 GCA_004026665.1 Murina feae
CTGAGAAATTCTACAGTGCAGTTATTTCCGATGTATAGATTCTGACACCATTTGATTTCAGCTGCAAAATGCATATACTGTACTACATAATGAGAAGTTGAGTACTCGGGGAATTGGGGGAGGTTGTTGGTGGTTGGTGTTCCCATCAAGTTATGCTTCCAAGACTGATTGTCTTCTCTGAATATTCCACAGGGTGGCAGTGCAGGAAAGCCACAAACTTAAAAATTCTATTCAAGGTGAATATTTAGTACACATACAGGGCCTGCCAAAGAATGGAAGGCTCCCTACCTACAAAAGACTGCTTTCTGAACTAGGAGTCAATGATAAACTAGGTTAGATTTACTTTAGGTAAAACACAGATGGAAGATGACTTACGTTATAAAATTTTTGTTTGTTTGTTTGTTTGTTTGTTTTTATACCCACTAATGTTCTTTACACAGTGAGTTCATGGACAGTGTTTAATATGTGATTTGATTTACATGCCAATTTCCAGCACAGTAATTAGATTGGCTTGCTTCCCAGTATTGCAGATATGGGCTGTGACAAAGTCACATTTATGAAAACAAAATTTTGAAAACTTAAGTTATGAGCTCTTACATGGATCTACATACTGAGTTGAAATCAGGATGGATATTCATGAGTAAAGGTAAAACTGTGATATTTAAGAAATAGAGGGTTTTTTTTTAATTTAAGTATAGTTGGTATACAATTTTATATTAGTTACTAGAAGCCCAATGCACAAAATTAGTACATGGATAGGGTCCCTAGCGGCTGCTGGCTGGAGCCTCCCTTCCCCAGCTGCTGGCTGCTGGCCAGGGCCTGCCTTCATTCTGCACCGCCCCTTGGTGGTCAGTGCAAGTCATAGTGAGCACTGGAACTCCCAGTTGGTCGAACTCCCGAGGGGACACTTTGCATATTAGGCTTTTATATATATAGATATTAGTTTTCAGATATACAATATTGTGGTTACCATTTTTATACCTTATAATGTTATTATGCCACTTATTTTAGTAATCATTTGTCATCATGCAAACTTATCGGAATATTACTATTATACACCTTCACTTTTTTTACTCATCCTTCATTCTCCTCCTCTCTGGCAGCAATCCATTTGGTCTCTGTATCTTTGAGTCTATTTTTGTTTTGTTCTGTTTGTTCATTTCTTTTGTGTTTTTAGATTCTAACATACAAATGAAACCATATGATAATATGTATCTTTCTCTGACTTATTTCATTTAGCATAATAACCTCTAGCTCCATGCATGTTGTTGTAAATAGCAAGATTTTTTTAAATTGCTGCATAATATTTCATTGTCTATATATACACCGTATCATCTTTATCCATATATCTATTGATGGACAACTAGGTTGCTTCTGTATTTTGGCTGTTGTAAATAATGCTGTAATGAACATAGGAGTGCATATGTCTTTTTGAGTTAGTGTTTTTCGTTGTGTGTGTGTATGTGTTTTTTTCAGATAAATAGTCAGAGTAGAATTGCTGGGTCATATGGTTAATCTACTTTTTGTTTGTTTGTTTGTTTGTTTGTTTTTGTTGTTTTTAGAAATCTCCATACTGGTTTCCATAGACTGCACCAATATGCAGTCCCACTGACAGTATACAAAGGTTCCATTTTCTCCATATCCTGGTCAGCACATGTTCTTTGTTGACTTTTTGATAATAGCCATTCTGTCTTGCTGTCAGGTGGTATCTCATTGTGGTTTTGATTTGCATTTTGCTGATATTTAGTCATGTTGAGCACCGTTTTATATGCGTGTTGGCCATCTGTGTGTCTGTTTTGAAGACATTTCATCTGCCCGTTTTTAAATTGCATTGTTTCATGTGTTATTGATTGTCTGAATGAGTTCCTTGTATATTTGGGATATCAACCCTTTATTAGATATATCAGTTATGAATATAGTCTCTTGTTCAGTAGGTTGTCTTTTTGTTCTGTTGGTTTCCTTCACTGTGCAAAAGCTTTTTAGTTTGTTGAAGTTCCATTTCTTTTTTGTTTGTGTGTTTTGTGTGTGTTTTGTTTATTTCCCTTGCTCAACATGACATAATCAAAAAGATATTACTCAGAATGGTAAATAGTTTACTATCCACGTTTTCTTATAGGATTTTATGGTTTTAGACCTTACATTTAAGTCTTTAATCCATTTTGAGTTTATTTTTGCATAAGGTATAAGAGGATTTATGTGTGTGTGTGTGTGTGTATATTTACATGTATTCACATGTATTCAATTTTTCAGCACCACTTGTGAAGAGACTATTGTTTCTCCATTGTATATTCTTGCTTCCTTTGTCAAAAATTAGTTGACCATATAAACAAGAGTTTATTTCTGGGCTCTCTATTTTGTTCTAATACCATACTGTTATGATTATACCCATTCTATTTGGAGTGGGGAAATCCTTTTCCATTTGGAATGGTTATCCCTGTTTTTTCCCCCTTGTCTTTCCCTCTATTCAACATTTCATTAAATAAGTCTCTTTCACCTCTTTTCTTACTTTGTCCCAGTGAAGCAGGTGGGAATATAGGCTGCTTGGGAAAGGGAAAAGCACTTCAAGTTTCAATGTTTGCAATTGACTCAGTGATCGTCTACTAGTTGGATCTTGATAGGCCACAAAGATTCAGGATCATAACTTCAAAACAACATCAATTCATATTTGAAGATGGGGGCCCTGTAATCATGTTAATTTTGGGCAGTGGAATTGCAGACAGATCTTAATACTAAATTTCTGTACTGCCACATGCATTAGTTATTAATATTATTCAATAAAATATGTACAAGTCTCAACACAAAGATCAATGTTTATTCCTGGGGATTGGATTGCCTTTCTCACAATGTGGAAAGCAAATTAAGACATGTCTTCCTCCTTTCAAACAGTGAACACCTCCCTGTTAGAGCTTCTCCTTTGCTTGTGCATATTTCATGCCAGCAGCTGTGGTTTCCAAAATGTCATAGCCCATTCTGTGTTTATGGAAACTAGGTTAGAAATCACTGTGCTGTTCCTATTGAATGTGGAAGGGAGAGGATAGTATTGATTTATTCAGGGAAACTCGGCCTGTCTCACTTCCAGGCCCTTCTGAAGTCACAGGATGTGATTTCAATGCCAGTCGAGTTTCTGGAAACGAGTGTCGCATGGCCTTGCCAGTAAGCATGTTCTCAGGGTTGTGGTGTCATTCCCACAACTTTGGCACCGCTGGAAATGGCGTCACAGTGTAGTCACTGAAAGGGGAACTGTGAGGAATGAGGAAACCATGGGGAGCAGCTTCTTTGGGGGGGGGATGTTTTAGATAAACGGTTTCTGTAATGCTTATGTGTCTCGATGCTGAGCTGCTGAAACAAGACATAGCACCCTGAAAAGGATGAGCTGTGGTTACAGAAGCTAAACGTCTTTCAAAGGAATGCTGAGCACAGAATTGAGGAATGGCTCCCCACCCTGGATTTGATAGAACTATGCTCCTCATGCTTGGGTGTGTTTCCGACAGCCTCACTGTTTGAATTTCACTTTTTGATATGCTTATTTAACTCGGTAATGGCCCAAACAGGTTTTTGAGGGATTTTTATAAATCACCATCAAGAGTTCACTGCCTGGGTTCACCACATGAAAATGCAACTCAGCCACTCCGAACTGAGTGTTGGAAGCAAGGAAACAGCTGGAAAACAAAATGCAGCTGGCTCATGTGGGCTCTGGCTCTGGGGAGGACGTAGCGGTGCTGACGGCCTTCTGAACTGAGTGCTGGCCACCACCTCAAGAAAGGAAAACCAGGGTGCCTGGGAGAGTGGAGGCCTAAGGCCCTAACGAGTAACCATATTGTCAAAGTGCTTATGCAGATACATTCATGCCAGAAGGAACTTGGGTGATGCTACCATATTCCATGCACTTGGCAGAAGTTCTTGGTTCCTGTCTGACTCTACATCTAAGCTGCCAAATAACTTGGTGACCTTGGGAAAATCACCTTGCTTCTCTGGGCATGAAGACTGGATGTGGTCAGTATTTTTCTACCCTTCCTTTATTAAACCAGGAGCTCTTTTAAAATCATTAAAATTTCATCCCTGTGCTGTTTTTTAAAATCACAAAATGTCCATGGTGAGTGCAACTAAAACAGTATCATATTGAGCATGTTCTTTTTTGAAAGACATTTGACAGACTCATTTCTGACATGCTATTTCTTTCACTTCCCAAATTTGACGTCCGGAGGTTTCTGAGGTCACTAAAACCCTACATTCTATTTTATATATCTTAGTGGTACAAGAGTGCTTTTAACTAACAACCTTGTGATTTTCTCTTATCTCTATGGTTTTATCAGCAAGAACGCAGGAAAGCGGACTTTAGTTTGTTGCCCTAGACTTTCCCCCGGATGCCCAAAGACGCACAGGTCAGAGGCAGAATATATCTGTCGATCTCTCTCTTTCATAATGCCTTCCAGTACTTCATCTGTTCCAGAAAGAAATGTTTAGTGCTGCCTTTTTTGATAATCTGATTGCTTACTTGATTTAGAGGTAGTATTTTGTTGACTTGGTTGCCTACATTAGAATGTTGGACATCAATGTTGCCCTTACCATGGCTTATTCTCAGAATGACCTTCATCAAATGTTCTTGCAGTTTTCCACGAGTTAACACATTCTTTATCTGTATTTTGCCAGCCTGGTTGCATAAAGCTTGACAAAAACTCAGAGCATCAGATTCAACCCTGTCGTTTTTACAGATGGAAAAACTGAGGCTCCAAATTTACTACAATTAAGCTTCTCTGGGAATCAGTCATTATGATTTTGCTTAAACTGTGGCTTCTCCCTTAATATGGTTATAGGACACCTATGATTTTTCCCAGGCACTATTCCCATCAGCTCTCCTTTACGTATTCGCTTTCTTCTAAAGGTAGAACTTGGGCGACCTAATTGAAGACGTTCATATTTGCTTTGCTAAAAGCTTCTAAAGCTATAAATAAGTAATCGTGGGAAGTTGCCTTGATGGCCTTTCAGTTGAAATAATAATTTCTTGGATTGATGGAGTTTCTTTCTTAACAAGAGCTAAAAGCACCTCTTACATATCTTCAACTTCCCTGTAGAAATACAGGGACAGATTTGATCATCTGGATGACTCAACAGAACTTTGAACAAGGCATTGTTGAATGACCCACTATGTGTTCTGCCCATTAGCTAAACCTAAAGTTACTTGGATTAAAAAAATTTTAAAGTACAGTCTTGGCTTTTGACTCCTTGTGGTAATAAGATATAACCTCATGAGATAGAAAGAACATCAGGAGGCCTGTACAGTCACTAAATTGTGAAAAGTAGAAGACAATGTCACAACTGGAGATAGCAGCTCAATATATGGACACCTGTGGGAGCAAATGGGATGGAATATAGTCTTCTGCTAAATCAGGGCGATTGGAGAGAGGAAAACTAGGTCATGACAGGTAGAAAGGCATCTGTGATACACAAAGGGTTTCATTGGCCACCCTGGAAGCAGGAAGCAAAGGGAAAGGAAAATAAGACTAGAGAATGTGGTGGGCTGCCAGGATTAAAATACAAATCTAAAACAAAGAAAAAAAATTAGTGTAAACCCGGGTGGTATGGCTCAGTTGGTTGAGTGTCATCACATGCATCAGGAGGTAGCCAATCAACGTTTCTCTCTCATTGATGTTTCTATCTTTCTCTCTCTGAAATAAAAACATATAAAAATAAAATTGGTAGACATTTGCATTCTATTTCAAGCTTTTTCAAAGTATTTTTACTTCCCCAGGTAATCTCTAAGATTTATTTTTAGTCCAACAAAAGAGTCCACTCTTTTGCTCTTTTTTATTCTTTTTCTCACAGAGCTGAAAGATAGATAAGGTGATTTGGACTGTACCCATTTTAACACATGGAAAAACTGAGGCTTAGAGAACACAGGGGCTTTCTCAAGGTCACATGGTCAGTAGTAAAGACCAAACAAACCTGATATCACCTGATACTCTGGTAACTCACATTATCCTATTTCCTCTTCTTCCCCTTTTATTATCTGTAAGCCTATTTGGAATAAAGCCCATGATCTGGTCCTTTATGTGGCTTTTGCTGAATTAATGTCAGTCATTTCCTTGTGTGTCAGAGGGGCCTACCTTAACCTCATGATCTATATTTTAACCAGGGCAACAGCCTGCATCAGGAACAAAAACTTAAATTTACAGAGTACGATGCTTTTGTTAGAGCTGGTTATTTAAGCCAGGGCTTTAGCCAAGATTAAAGGCATGTGGTGAAGAAAACGGTGTTGAATGAGCATAGCTCCCAGAGGTGAAATGAAAGACAGAATCCTTCCTACTTTCTAATGAACATAACTGCTGGCAAGAATTTATTATTTAAACACGTAAGACTTGAAAATAGATGTGGAATGGAAAACAGAGTCACTACATATTCTGATATTACTTCCCAATACTCATTTATAGAGTTTTAAATGTTGAAGCCTCTATCGTCCTTTTCTTGCCTCAGTTATTGTCCTGGGAACTCACATCCACCTCTCCAACACTCCTGGAGGTATTGGTCTAAAACATGAGTCCATGTCGTTTACCTTTAGTAGCTCCCTACTTGCCTAAGGGAATAACCCAACTTTCTTAGCTGCATATACAGAGACCCCAGCACGTGGCCTCCACCCAACCCTCCAGCTTCCTTCCTTGTCACTCACCTGCTTTGAAATGTACTACCCACTGCTTCACTTATATTTCCACAAGCCCCTGTGAAACGCCACCATTTCCTGTCTTTACTTCTCCTGTTCACTCTGTCTGGATATCTTTCATCCCCAATGTTGACATGACCAGGATACCTATTACTTACTCATCCTTCCAGATTCAGCTCAGGCCCTATCTCTTCTGAAAGTCAGTCCTGAACTGTACCTCTTTCCTATCTCTAGTTGTCTTATAGGCTCCTTCTTCAAGGTCATTATCCTTTCATGGGCAATTTTCTATAGAGTTGAAATGATACACTGAATACATTGAAATAGCGTCTTGAAACTTCTTTGTTTATCATGCATCGTCACGGTGTTAATATCTCTTTAATCCTTGTAATCACCTCATACTTAGCAGGTTAAAAACAATCAGGAGCCCTAACTGGTTTGGCTCAGTGGATAGAGCGTCAGCCAGCGGACTGAAAGGTCCCGGGTTCGATTCTGGTCAAGGGCATGTACCTTGGTTTGCAGGCACATCCCCAATGGGAGGTGTGCAGGAGGCAGCTGACCAATGTTTCTTTTATTGATGTTTCTAACTCCCTATCCCTCTCCCTTCCTCTCTAAAAAATCAATAAAATATATCTTAAAAAAAAAACACAATCAGGAAAGCCTTGTTGAAATGAATCAATGAACTTGTGAGAGGGGTATTATCAAGATTTTTCATATGAAAACACTCATTTTGAAAGCAATTCACTAATTTTCCCAAGGTTTATAACAAGGAAAAAGGAGTGCTAACTGCTATACCACACTGTATACCAAAATCCTGCTTTAATTTCTGTCTGTCTCACTAAACTGTAAAGGCAGCATTGAAGGTCCCTAAGTATAGGAATGATAGCTTTTTCCCCCTCTGCCCTAAAGCCCAGAATATAAATATAATAGATGCTCAATAATGTTCAATGGGATTGACTTGAATTCTCTTCTTATGCTTGTCTTGATTATTTTTATTTTGGAGACAGGGCCCATTACTACCTACCTTTGAATATATACTGTAGATTCACTATTTAAACTATTTTAAAGTCAACAGACATTTTTAAAAAGACTTTATTTTTTTCACCTAAAATGAATTTTCTAGATTCTCTTATTGGTGACTTTGTCATCGATCTCTCAGGGACTCTGAATATGAGTTCCCATATAATTGATCACAGTACTGACAATGAAAGGGAGTGCTATTAATAATTACATCAAAATAACAGATGGGACTGGATCTGGCCTGAGTAAACCAGGATGTGTGGTCACCCTAAAGATAATGAATCACATACAGGAAAGACTGTACTGAAAGGTCCCAATACTTTCGACCAAGCCCTTAAATCAGACTTATGTTGTCTTGAATTTCTCAAATTGTAGAAAAGCTCAAGCAGTCCACCATACCTTCTCAAAACATAAAATTCCTGGGATAAATCTGGAATGGCCAAGGAAGAAATAAGTATTTGCTAATATTAATCTGCTTGCATGAACGTAAGAATTTATTTTTCTTTAAATCCACCATTAGAGGTAGTTTTTATGAAAGGGTGGTAGGAAAAATGTTTGTAACCATTGCTATAGAACCCTAAGTCTTTCATTGCCAATTTTGGGTCATCATGTAAACTGTATGTTCTGGGTCTTCGTGCCGTTACTAAAATGCCTGTCTGGTGACATTCTGACCCGGGTAATGGGTCATGGAATGCAATGGAGTATAGGGACCAACTGGCTCTTAGTTAAGAGATAAAATGTTTGGCAATATGAAGCCATTGGCAAAGATAGTGGCTTTCCTGGAATACACAAAAAGCTTGCTTCGTTGCTACGTAAGAATCAAGGCAGTTGTCTTCAGGTAGTCACTTCGGCCTGAAGTGCATCTATATGAAGACTGGGACAACCATAGACCCTATTATTGACACCACGAACCAGTGCCTCACCACAGTTTGATTTCCAAAGGCCCTGGGAATAAAGTACTGCAGTGTTCTGTGAAGGCAAAGGGACCGAAAAGCACTACTGCAAATTAGGAATTCCATTCGGCTCTATGTCTGCTTGTATTAAGATTTTTTTTTTCTCTCAGAAGCAACTGGGAGCTTCCTTTTCTTTTAGTGGAAAGAAACTTCAGTGCAAGGTATTCAAAATTTAAAGGCAGGACAAAGCCAACACTTAAAAAAAATACTCCCAGTGATAGATCAGAATCTGAAAATAGATGGTTTCTTCATCATCCAAACCCAGCCCACTTCCACAGCCCTGAGCTCACAGTGCCCGCAGGGAAGTTTTGTTCAAGCCCTCTATATTTTTATACTATCTGGTTCTTTCATTTCATTTAAAATTTTTTTAACTTTTCAAAATTTTCAATTATAGTTTATACTCAGTATTAGTATCACTAGAAACCTCTGTTTTTAGAATCATTATTTTTTTTAAATAAAAGTAAAACTTTGAAGTATTCTTAACTTTAAAATTTGAGGAATCTAGTAACTATTAATACAACTTCATTGCTATTTCTTTCTTTCTCTTTTTAAATTTTTATTGAATTTATTGAGGTGGCATTGGTTATCAAAATTATAGGTTTCAATGATCTAGGACAGTTCTATAATATACTACCTTCTTCTAACAATCCACTTTGGGGTCTGGGATCAAAAAGAAGCCACATTTCAGCACACTTTCTCTATTCGGCCATCAGTATGTTCCCTAGATTAATGGAAACCTGTGGGTTTAAAATATAGTCCTGATCGATGCAGCTTGATTCCAACACAACCAAGTTTGAATTTCAGCACAAATGCTATGTTTGCAATGTAAGAGTGCCGTTGGATTTTAACAATACATTTTCAAAGGGCTGTTGGAATTGCTTGTGCCTTGAATGCCTGTCTGCTCTACAGAGGTGCTAGGTTTTCACTTAGCTCGCCCCTTGGAGTGTGGGCTTGGGGGGAACTACTCAGGAGAAAGGTGAGGTCACAGGACCATATCCCTAAATCGCCATGTGGAAGTGCACTTCATCTGCTCACTGTCCTTTACGTGGTTCCTCTTTAGAAACCAAGGCAGGATTCTCTAGTCGCACAGGGCAGTACACGGTGCAGATGTGCCCTCCTCCTTCTCTGTCACTCTCACAGTAGTTCGCGTGGAGTGCAGAGAGGTTGTAACTCCCACTCCCTCCCCGCTATGGTATTGGATCTGTTGTAAACTTCTTGAAGTGTACAATTCAGTGGCATTCATTACAGTTGACCCTTAAACAACTGGGATTGAACCGTGAGGATCCACTTATGCATGGATTTTTTTTTCGACGACCTGCTCAGTTCAAACCCACATTGTTTAAGGGTCAACTGGCAGTTGGGAATCTGCACTTGAGGTGCAGACTTAACGTTACATGCAGATTTTCAATTGTGCAGCTGTTGGTGCCCCTGACACCCTTGTTGTTTAAGGGTCAGCTGTATATTTACAATGTCATATAATTACCTCCACTCTCTATTTCCAAAACCCCTGCACCACCCCAAATATCACCTCTATACCCATTACACCACCACAATCACTTATCATCTACTTTGTCTTTATGAATCTATTTTTGATATATTTCATGTGAATAAAATCATATTGTCTTTTTGTATCTGGCTTATTTCATTGAACATAATGTTTTCAAGGTTTATCTGTATTGAAGCTTGAGTCAGAATTTCATTCCTTTTATGGCAGAATAGTATTCCATTGCGTGCCTGTTGCAGTTTGTGTGGACATTGGGTTGTTTCCACCTTTTGGCTACTGTGCATAATGCTGCAGTGAACATTTCACATACTAGAATCTGTTTGAACAGCTGTTTTCACTTTTTTTGCAAATGTTTTCATTTTAAATTTTTTATTTTTTAATTACAGTTGACATTTAATATTAGTTTCAGGTGTATATAGCATAGTAGTTAGATATTTATATTGCTTATAGAGTTCTTTGGGGTATATACCTAGCAGTGGAATTTCTGGCTCATGGGATAATTCTGTTTAATTTTTTGAGGAACCACCATTCTATAACCTTTTACTCCCACGTTTGCAGATGGTCCAAGGCATTATTAAAGCTTGCTATGTTTTATTTGTACCTCCAGAGGTGTGTTTTATGTGTAAACCCTGCTCATTGAGGGGGAAAAGTTTGTTTTGACCCAGACTCATACTAGGCACAATATTATAGTGGAAGCCTTCTCTTCCTATTTGTTACTTTATAGAGCATCTTTTTTATCTGTTCTGGGTGGAATTTCACTGAATTCATTCAATAAACTGACTGGTAACTACACCCATAGCTGTACCATCCACACTCCAAAGAGCAAAGATGGGAACAAAACTGGGCTCATTTCCTCTCTTGATGCCTTCTCATAAAGCCTCTTCTCTCTTTACTCTCTTCATTCTGAGGGCAAAGACTTTGCATCCAGGCTCTTAAACTGGATCATTCTTTAAACATGGTGTTTGCCCAGTAAAGAGCCCGTGATTAGTACAAGTGATTTGTATAGCATTTCGTTCTGTCTCTACATTAGCCTCACAGACATTTAATAAGTTGGGTGATAAAATATGCCTCTGTGGTACACAAAGAAAAAGCAAGAACCCACTTTGGGTGGCTAACCTAGACTACCCTTTAGGTCAGATTGTGCACCTTTAGGTCTATCCTGCAGTGCACAAACTGAGCTGCTCTGGTCCACACAGTTCCCACCATCAGGAGCAGCCAGTATAACATTTTGCTAAATAGTTGGAGATTGTCCATGTAAGATGTTCAGATTTTGTTTGTGAGATCATTGTTCCACTTACTATCTCTGAGAATGAAACACTAATGGAAAAGCAAAGGCAATGACTATTAGAAGACATATGCTGACATGTATAGAGGAAAGAAAGGCAATTCCGTTACTTTACATGTGAGAGGATGGATGTAACATGATGACTTTCACAGATGGACACGGGGGTTATCATGTTGTGTGCTGATACTGTGATCTTACTGAGGTCTACCGCCTGTCTGCCTGTGAAAGTCCAATCTTCCCAGAGGGTAGGTGTTCCTTTCATGAGTCTGATTTTAGTGTGTGTGTGTGTGTGTGTGTAAGGCAGGTGCCTGAACTAGAAATCAGGAGACGGGCTTTGGTAGGCAAGAGAGGAGTCTCTGTGTCCCCCTGCATACCGATGCAAACTCTCCTTCTCTTGCTATCCTCTTGTCTTTAGTGATATCTTATTTTAGCAAAAGTGAGCTGAGCCCAAGGATGAATGTGAAGCTAGTGACAGAGAGCAGGGTGGATGGAGATTTTCATTCAGGGCTGGACAGGCTTGTACTTAATGTGAGAGTTTCCTGAAACACTGGAGAGTCAGCCCAGGTCTGCTGACAGAGCCCGCGCTCATTCCTTCCTACCAGTTCCCATGGCTTTGGCTGCCTATAATTGTTGGCTGTTAGAGCTTGGAGAAGGGGCTTGGAGATCGTCATAAAATTGCTCCTCATTTTTATACAGGAGAAAAATGAGTTACATGTCATGTTCAACTTCACATCTCAAGCTAATGACTGGGGTGGGGCTGAAGTTTTCAAACTCCTGGGTCTTTTTCTGTGAAATTCATTTCTTTTCAACGCATGCATTATTAGAGCGTGTGGGGCATTTATGAATGTTTCCAAAACTTTAAGCTTCATTTGAGAACACAGATGTTTACATCCAGTAGACTACATTCACACATTAGCACTTTGAAATAATTAAATTGAGAATTTTTATTTTAATCTAAAACTTGTACCTTGTTTTGTTTTGTTTTTCAAACTAAAAACAGAAGAGAATTGTTTTCCCCGATACAGCTTATAAGCACATCTCTCTCTCTTTTTTTTTTTTTTCCTTGAAAGACTTAATAAAAATATGGATGGCCCTGACCGGTTTGGCTCAGTGGATAGACTGTTGGCCTGTGGACTGAAGGGTCCCAGGTTCAATTCCGGTCAAGGGCATGTACCTTGGTTGGGGCACGTCCCCAGTAGGGAGTGTGCAAGAGGCAGCTGATCGATGTTTCTCTCCCATCGATGTTTCTAACTTCTCTGTCTCTCTCTCTTCCTCTCTGTAAAAAAATCAATAAAATATATTTTAAAAAATATATGGATTTAGAGCATGGGTTTTAATCAGTTGAATAAAATGAAACTTTATGAAACTCAGAGTACTTCATACCTTTGGAAAGGTCACCATAAATAAAGGACTAAAGAAGACAAACTTTTCTCTGAAAAGTTCTATTTAGAGTTGCTGGTAAAATAAAGGACACCCAGTTAAATTTGAACATCCAATAAATACCAAATAATTTTCTGCAGTATAAGTATTTCCCATGCAATATTTGGGACATACTTATACTAAAAAAATGTTTATGTGTTGTTCATCTCATATTCAACTTTAACTGGGAGTCCTGTATGTCATTTGCTAGAACTGACAACCTTATTTCTATTATATTTATAATTTTTGACAATATTATATTTTTGGATTTTCTTATATTTAAATCATCAACAGTATAGGTGCTAGGTATTACAAAATCAATAACACACGCCCTTCCTTCAAGGATTTTAGAGCAGATCGGAACAGATAACTTTAATATTGCGCTAAGTGCAGCTGAGAGCAGAGATAGAGCAGTCAACCTGGTGATTCAAGGAGGGAAGGCTTCTGCAGGAAATGATACCTGGGCTCAGGTTTAACA
Source organism: Murina feae (assembly GCA_004026665.1). NCBI lineage: Eukaryota > Metazoa > Chordata > Mammalia > Chiroptera > Vespertilionidae > Murina > Murina feae. The sequence goes on from PVJC01046361.1 coordinate 13,312, forward strand.
GATGAGGGAAGGTTAAAC